>JAZGTK010021356.1:0-10653 GCA_036877625.1 Ambastaia sidthimunki
TTGAACAAACAAACAAAATGCTCAAAACTCCTCTTACCTCTGTCGCTGTAAAACATTCAACTAAAATCAACGAAAAATATGTGAAAAGTCAAAGTAAATACACAGCCAGCGAGTCTGATGGACTTTCCGTGTTGCCTCTCCTTCACTTTCAGTTTAACTGCGGAAATGACGTCAGGACTGAGGGTGGGGGAAAAACATTTGGGTGAGTATTGAACATGTAATACTTGGCTTTTTGACCTATGACAAGAATTTGGAAAATGAGGCTTACATTATCTTGATTATACTTGTTAAGTTTCATGTTCATTGTTGTAAATTCAGCAAGCTGAAACCTCTTTTTCTGTGGTACTTAAGGAATTAGATATCTATGTAAGCTATGTATGTAAGTTATTGTGATTTAGGAAGGCCTTTCTTTATTTCATTATTTTATTTATTTGTTGGTTTTATATATACATGTGTAGTTAATTTGTACTTTTTAGATTATCTGTGTATACCTTTGCCAATTTTGTTTTGTATTTGTTGTTTAAGCATTAATAAAATAAATATTTAAAAAAACCTTTGAGTCAGAATTTGAAGCTCTGTTGTACAATTAAATTTTATGTTTTTAATGTAATTTTACAATTTGTATTTTGTTTAAAAACAATTTGACTTGAAACTGTAAATTAATAACTGTGGATAGACATACAATGAATAGATAAAACCGACTTCTTATGCAAAAATGTTAAAAAAAAAAAGTTGTTGAGGTTAGTAAAAATGACCTAGAATCATTTGTTTGTAGATGCCACTTAGTTTGCCATTTCTTTTTAACAAAAAGTTGATGGCAAAAAATGATGGCTGTTGTACAAGAAGACAAAGACTCTAATACTGATTTACTTTAATACACATTATAAAGTTTTATTGTTTTCAGGTGTTTATATTAGGAAAATGTCATTTGAATCTGCTTTTTCTAGAATAAGGATCTGGCTATAAACCTCTCCAGATCCAGATACTTTTACTGTAAATACAACAACAGAGCACAAGATCACTACAGCAAAGACAGAATGAAAAGAAAACTTTATTTAAAATCTCTGGTACGTAAAACACTAGGTTGTTAGGACTAGTGGTTAGGATTTGTTATCCAGCGTCTCTAATATTTGTAGGTTTTGTGAGTGTTTACTGGGATGTCCTAAAGGACTTTGAGAAGCAAAGGGTTTAAAGTAGTCACGAGCAAATGAGAAGACGTCTGATGGTTTTCTCAACAGCAGGAACTGCAGGAAATCAGCCATTAAAGCTTTTAGATCCGGGTGTTGTCTGACGTAGGAGGAGTAATCTGCTTTAAGTTCCTCCTGTGTCCGAAATAAAAGCCAAAGAAAGAATTATAAATTGTAAACTGTACACACACATATAACATGTATTTTTAGATACTGATAACATGGTATGTTATAACATGGTGCAGATTTTGAATTTGAGTTTAACTTCAGCAATATTCTTATGAACAGACACCTTTCTGTCAAGAAACTTTGAATAAAGCTCCATGTCTTCTTCCCAGATGAGTGGCTTCTTCTCGAATACAGGAATCTGGTCTTTATCCACTGAAAAGTAGAAAAAACAAACTCCATTTACCTGCATTGTGCTTTAAATGACTGCAGATCAAAAACCTGTGATCACAAAGCAACTACAGAGCAAAACTACAAACCTCCATCCAGCAAAAGAGGCAAATGCAGCAGCTTCATCGTTGCAGGTGAACCCAGCTGAACTCTGCTTGCTAGATGCCTAGATTTAAAACATTTTATATATTATACCACAAATTTTGCAGACTGAACTTCACTTGTATTGAACCCAGAATATTTCCATAAGTAGTCTATTCTACCCATCAGACAGGAAGTAGCAATGCCAGGTTGATAGAATTTCCTTTGCAGAGGAGACAGTCCTTTCAATCCCAAAGATATTGACCAGTTCTTCTCCAATCTTCTGTTTCTGCCACCCAAGTGCTCTCTGAAACAAAGTATCACTGTTAAAATAACATTAACGTTATGCAAATAAACCTATTAACACATATACACACAGAAACAAAACGAGGGCTTTCCTGAAATAAAAGCAATAATCTCCCTGTTCAAGGACTTACATAAGTTGACTTTGACATCACAGTATCAGCATCAAATGACAGAAATGTCATGTTTTCTGGAACAATCTTCAGCAGGGTAAGTATGCGCATTATCAGGAAGTTGGAAGCCTCGGAAATAAAACCTTTCAAAGCGCTCAAAGGAAATGTTTGGGTTTGCGTCTTCACTCCCTATAGAATATGTTACAAGTCTTAGTATTATTTGCACAAACTGGCAAACAGGAAATAAGCAGTTATACTGACAAAAAGCTTTTCACAAATTGCGTTGATTTATTGAAAATGTGTAGCACATCACTCACTTCTTTCTCTGAGATGAACTTGTTCACAACCAGCTGATCATCTTGTCTGACCAAATGTAATTTCCGGTCCAACATCTGGTTTTCCAGCTAAAAACATTCACAGGCTGTGATATTACATAATTTCTTAAATAACTTTAAAATAAAAGCTGAATCTTAAGATAAAAAGATCGTTAAAAATAGAAAATGACTTCTTTATGACCAGAAAAGATACCTTTACATATTCATGTTGATTCTCTTCCAGTATCTCAAGCCTTTCTGATATATAAGCTGTTAACAATAAAAGGTAACAGACATAGGCTTTAACAAACTCAAGAGAACAGAAAAGGATTGAAACATTGTATGTTTCCTACAATAATAAAAAAGGAATTAAGAGACGTCACTGAAGAAAGCTCACCCACAATTGATGTTCCACATGGTACTTCATCAATAGTTCCATGACTGTTGGCATGGAGCAGGAAGCAGAGCTCATTGTTGTAACTCGCCCTAGTGACACTCACAGAGAAATCACCCAGTTCTCTGCCCGAATCGGACAAAGTTACAAGTGAGTCTGCAAACACACACTGATCCACATCTCCAGGTGCTACAAGTGAGAGTAGCCAAGTTAATTCCAGTCATATATTGGGAATCGACTCCTTTAATAAGCTTTTCATAATTTTAAACTGCTAAACTGCCTTGTTGGAATGTCTTCTGTATAATTTTACAGATTGTCCACAAACAATTATTTATTTTCTGTAAAGCTTATTTGTTTACTGTTTATTTCTTAAGTCTCTAATGTTCTTGTCCTAAAATTATGTTTCTGTATGAATTATTTTGTATTGCTTTATCCGAACATGTATTTCGTTAAGTTTCTGTGCAACAACTCAAAATTGCATAGTTACATGACGAGATGACACAAGTAAATAATAAATAATAATAAATAGTAAATGATGCCCAATACAAAAGACTGAATAGCTCTGAATCGTTTACACCTTTGATGCCATTAACAGATGGTCTCTGAGCCCAAAATAGCATCTGAACCCGTTAACTCAGCAAAGTGAATTCGTTAAATTTACAAACTCATTTCTCGAATGGCAGTCATGTTTCAACTACTTACCAATGTTATTAATAAACTCTATTGCATTAGCTGAAGCTTTCAGTTCCGTTTCACTTTGAGTTGCTGGGCTGTCCTCCATGTGTCTTGGAAAGTCCAGATAAAATCAAGGGAAATAAAGCAACAGACTATATAATATGGCCCTCTGATATCGTGCAAACTGCGACCCTTTTCTTTTTAACTGTGATCGTATATTGTTAATTTTAAAGCTTAGCCCTTTAGCTGTCAGACAAACAGAAGCTATGCGAATAGTATTTAACAGTAAAAACAACGAAACCAGCAAATGTTTACAAATTTAGAAACGGCACAATGGTTTTAACACGACGGAAAATAAAACAAAGTAATAGCAGCAACTTCATTACCATTTTATTTAGATACTAATACGCATGTTTTGTTCATGACCCAAACTTATTAGCATCTTTGGTTTCCATGGTAACGATGTCGCGACACAATGAGTACCGTAAACCTTCTTATATAAGTGCAGCACACACATGTACGTATAGCAGCGCAAAACATTAAAAAACAGGCACGTGTCAACGATTTATGGGTTTATTATCACAAAAATGTTCATAAATATCAGTGCTTGCGGTACCATTTAAAAGTTGGTCGTTTAAAAATGTGGGATTCACTGCACATCCCTTACGAAAATTAACCATGGTTTTATTACAGTAAAAGTGTAGTAACCATGGCGAATCGATTCCTTTTTACATAACCAGTTTACTACAAATACCATGGTTAAAATATAACTTCTGCAGCAAAATCATATTTAATTTGTGCTTACCATGTTTTCACTATAGTAACCATGTTTTTTGGCGTTAACTGTAGTAAAACTATGATTAACATATATAAGGGTCAAAGGTCACACAGGGTCAAAGGTCAGGGTGATAACGCTTGACTAAAGAAGTGTAAAACCCCAGACTACTCAAAGTCTGCCAAATCCTTCACGATTTGTATTGAAAATGAAGCCTATGTCTGGCTTGCTGTGCACTTTGTGCAGAAAACGTTTGTATTTACTTATTATAACACCATTTAAATTCACATTAGTGGTTTTAATTTAAAGTGATCCAGTGCACTCATATGTGGGGAGAAGTGCACTTTTTGGCTAGGAATGATTTCAGTGGTTACTTTCTTGTAATCTCAGTAGATCAATATCTCATCGGCTCTTATAAATGTCCTTTCGTCTGCGTAGCTCCTCTAAAACACGAGCGCGGTATGAAGTCCAGTCCTCATCCTGCTTCTGTTGCAGTCCTAGAGCCTGCTGGAGATCCTGGGCGTGGCTTCGCAGGAAGGGGTTGTACTGTTTCTCCTCTGCCAGAGTGGATGGACACTGGAAACACAGTTTATACAGTTATAAATGTTTATGGTGTCTCAGTCTGCATGTTTGAACAGACTCAAAGTGGACTGACTGAAAATGCAAAATTGCTAGACAGAACTTTAACTTTGTTTACATATTCTCTATAGGAGAGGTCACTACTATAAGAGAGGCACCCGTTTCCTGAAGTGATCTTTCATAGTATTAATAAATAAGAAATATCTTGGTCTCTGATTCTGGATTTCTTGATATTAGATTTAGATTAGGAGTGACCTGCTTACCGTACATAATTTCTGACCCCTCTGTTGAAGAACCCACTGTAATTTCCGCTCCCTTGTGACATTATAGGGCTCCACCTCAGCAGCGAACAGCAAATTATCTTCTGCATACTCGTGTCCTGAATTTAAAAAATGACTTTATTGACATAAAAATAACCACAAAGTCTTTCTTTAGAATTCATGGTCAAAATAGTCTATTAAAGTGTAATCAAAATATTGATTTATTATCATGATAACCTTATTAATTTAATAAACATGCCAATCAGAATGTTACCTTTAACAGGTTCTCAAAAAATACACAATATTTATATATCTCAAAACTTGAGAAAGTCTAAACTGTGTGAAACATAAAACAAGATAACCCAGGGTTACACTGACCCAGGGTTAACAATTTCAAGTGTGAAAAGCCCATAAAAGTTATAAATAGGGTATTTAGGACTGTGTTTCCTTACCAGGCCATAGCAGAGTATTATCATTTAGTGATCCGACTGTGTCCAGAGATGACAACATTGTCGAGGCATTACCCTCAAACATTCTCCCTAGAAGGCATGGAAATGAGTCAAAGCTTTAAATAGAACTAGCTGGATTAAAGAATGCCGCATTCTTGTTTGCTACGCTATGCTGTCCACCATTACGTCACAAACAGTCACTTTAGTTATTGCAACATACACAAAATGTCAAACAGTGCTAGCAGGTTACAATAACACTACAATGATTTCAAACAGAATGATGTACAACTGCATACGTCTGCACTGTTTTAACAAGCTAGAGATAACACAGTTATTTATGCTGCTTACAAATATGTTTACACTCACCACATCCAGAGAGGAACACCAGGTCCCCTGAAAACAAGCTGCTGGGGCCACCGATCGCCCGACCATCAAGCAGGTAAATCATGTGACCCACTGTGTGCCCAGGAGTATAAAAGGCCCTGAATTGAAGCCGAGCTCCAAAATCTATTGTGTCTTTGTCTGAGAGGGGACTAAATAATACATAATTTATATAACTTTATGTCTGCTACATGTTAAGCATGTTTTCATGCTAAACATTATTATAAACATAAACATCATGTTAAACATTATAAAGTTGTAATGTCTCAAGAAAATAGTTCATACATTGTTTTCTAATAAAGACTCTATAATACTTTTAATAATACATTCCAAAATTTGTGATAAAGTTATAAATAATGGAACATTATTAGAAAAATAACTGACTGTGTGAGTCCAGGAATGTTGTCCAAAGCATTCCCATATATTCGGCAAGAACTGTAGTGTCTCTTTAGAGCCCTGTTCCCACCACTGTGGTCCCTGTTTAGTTAATTGTATAAACAGTTTCATTTATTTGACTTTAGCTATATAATGTTATGTTAGCTATACAATATTGGTTAACATTCAGTTAAAAGTAGCCAGATGCCTCACAGCCACAGGACTAGAAGAATGTAATCTTAAAAGTATAACTTGTATGTTTTTTTGACATAACCTGAAAAAAACACCTTTGACAATATGCCATTCCAGCCACTGTGCTGCATTCAGGCTACACATATTTTTGTCTTGACACCAAAAACTAAGAATGATGAGATCTGTTTCTTACCAGTGTTTGTGTGTGCAGAGAACAGCCTGTAATGTCACCCCTTCTTCCTCTAGGCATGCCTGTAGTGGTGTGACATTAGAAAATATTAACAGAATATTACACTTGTGGTTAAACGTCACACACTCAGCCATTCCTGACAAAAAAAAACCACATTTATTCAGGCCAACGCACCTCACAGTAGCTAAAATCTACTTTTGAGCCTTCGACACTGAGAAACAGGATTAGGAATCAGTTTCTAATAATATGACAAACTTCCAATGAAAATACCAGAATGTAAATGAATCCAGCTTTGGTGGTCTAGTAAACCACTAAACCACTTGTGGGTTGGCAATTTTAAATAACAAGACACTGAATCCAACAGACTATTTATAAAACAACTGCAAAGTTGCTTTGAATCCAACCTGAACAGGCTGGGGGTCTGCGGGGTCCACCACCACTGCCAGACTCGATGTGGTATCAATGACCACATAGCTGTAGTTGTCTGATAGGATGGGAATTGGTATAATCTTGATGCCTGTAAAAGGTGAGACATTAAGCACTGGTATAATGGTGGTATGTGTGATGGAATAGGTTTTCCTGCTCACCGTTTATTACAGTGGGTTGAGTTTGGGAGTGGCCGGAGGGGTACCGCTCTCTTGCTTTCCTTATCTGCCTCTTGTGAAACAAATACCCGAGTTTGGTGCGGGTATAAAGTGAGTACCTGCATGCATTTTAAAGATGACATTTGGATGTTTTCAAAATAAATCTGTGGTCAAAATAAACCTGACCACAGGTTTATTTTGGTAACATTCATTGTAATAACATTGGCATTTAAGAAGTTTTTTCCTAGAACAAGTACCCTAGTTAAATGTCAAAGTTACATTGATCTGAGCTTAGTAAAGAGGATTCTTACCGGTGTCCATAACATCAGTGTATATGTCTTACTAAAAACATCACAGTTAAGATGTGGTTACTATATAGGGATCTATGACGTATGCATTTATATAGTATATATATATATATATTATAGTATTAAAATGGCAAAACTTGCAAATCAGTGTTAGGTGTTAAAGAGGGGAAAACAAAAACATTTACTTCGTTATACATATGAAATATTTTCAATTCGATTCCAGTATGACTAACGTGAACATCATTTAAGTGCAGATTAGAAAAAGCAGCATGTAAACAAAATATAAATTATAATATATAAACAAAATGAACGCTCACAATGAATAAGTCACTTACGCTATCCAGAACAGCGGTTTCTCTGTGCGGGCCATCAGTTTAGCGATCACAGTATTTTTCCATTAAGTTTTTCGGGTACATTTAATAACACAACTGATACACAACCCTCCACATAATGAAGCAATACAAAATGAATAAACCGTCCAGTCTGGAAGCGCCATTACAATGGGCGTGTCGATGCTGACGTAACTAAAAGGGACGACCACGATTGGCCAGAAGTAACACACACCACAAATAATTCGTGTTTTATTTTTCATCCCCATAGTTAATGCAAGATTTGTAAGGCACATAATGCAAGAAAATTCAATCAAATGCAATTCACAAATACATTTATTCCAAAAGAATTGGAAAGGTACATTTGTTATAAGTAAATAAGTTAGAAGTTACTATTTTTAATAACATATATAGTATTTGCTTATTTTTGCTAGTGTTTGCTTTGATCAAAGTTTTAAAATAACTACAGAAGGGTCATTTGAAAGAGCCGCAAATGGCGCCGCCTGGTGGGAGAAACAAGAACAGCGACCAAACAAGCACCCCCTCCTGCTTGTTGTAGGAACACAAATATGTAGTTTGGGTGTGTGTAGTTCACCACACCCCTACAGACTTGTTACATTAGGTTTTTTTGTCACGCGGTACAGAAAGACAGCAAACAGGCAGGACAATTTCTCCCCATTTTTATTTTAAATAGGTAATTTCACTGACATCTTAACGCAAAAATATTCTTATGATTGAGGTTTATTTGATTTCCCTGCTGTGGAAAAGCATCTTGACTAAACTGAACGTCATCTGCTGACCGCTGGCTTCCATTAGTCGAATTTGCGCTAAAGAAGGTGGAGCAGCGTGAACAAGTCGTGTTTCTGTTTAAACAAACTTAGTCTTAAGGATTTCCTCTTCGACGTTTTTCCTCCAAGATTCAACATAGTCCTTTAAAGTTTGCTGCATTTTAGACATCGCACGGTAAGAACATTAATGTTATATTTATGTTATGTTATATTAATGTACTACAGCGTACACATAGGCGTGTGGGGAATTTCCGCACCCTTACGAAACATCATGTAATCGCTTTCATATAGTTACTACTTTCATTTTTACCAGAGTAAACAGTGGTAACGGGGTTTGCTCACCGTTATAAAAGCATTACGTTACTATGGTACATTTTAAGGCGATATTATTTTAGTATGTTCAGGATGACGTCCAATATATTGATAACCTTTATAGTATAAGTCAAGTGAACTGTGTTGTAATGTAGAAATATGGATCTTAAAATGCCAGCTGGGATGAATCTGTGGCTGTGTTTCAAAACCTGTTGAGCTTCCTATATTGACAGCAGTTTTGGACATTTTAGACATTCGATGTCTGAGCAGCCAAATATTGTCATAATATTGTTTATTTAGGTAACTCGTTTTTAGCTTAATATTGCATTATTGCAACGTTTGGTCAAACATGGTTGATTGCATAACGTTTTGGGAACGTTTCTCATGGATTAGGGTGGACCAGTAAGGAAAGTGGGAGAAAAGTGTAATTTGTTTTAAGGTTGCTTAGCAAAGTACAAAGTGATGTAACAGAGTGCAGTTGGCTTGTTTGACTCATGTTGGCAGTCTTGACCTGATGTAAGAATGGAGGTTATTTTCCATTCTGGCCTGCATTACACAGCTGATTCTCTGCACATGTTTTTGTTAGTTTATGAAGAGAGCATTGACTGCTAGTGAATCAGTCTGCATACCGGTAAGTGGAGACAGAGAGAAATAAACGGACAAGGAAACACTTCAGAATGTTGTCTATCTAGGAAAGTGGCAATATTCCTGACTTTTGCTGTTGTTACAGTAATATTCTGACTCGGTTGAGTTGCTCTTTTTAGTTGGGGAATGTGAATTTGTCACCACTTACCTCTTATGTAATTTATAAACACCTTTTTCAAGGTACTTTAACAAATGTCGGGTCCTGTTTGCACAGGTTCGAATCCTCCCAGTGGTTATGAGTCGTATGTATATGGCGATCTCACAGTGTGACTGTGTGAACTGCTTTATGTCTGTTTGACAACAGGAAGTACTGATCCCTTACTACAAATCATGTCTTAAAGTGGTAACTCGTACAAAAATATAACATCAAATTTTGAAATCTCACTCTCTAAATTGAGCATAGGAAAACTTGGTTGCCGAGGAAATACTAGGTGTATTCACATGACTCACTGTAACGTCATTCATGGGCTGTGTCTGTGTTTCCAGGAAGACTGTATGAAGTGTGGTGAGTGCTTTTTGCTGTTACTACTTAAAAAAGAGCAGTTTGCACAGTGGTGAGAGTGAGTGTATTTAAAGCAAATTACTGTTAAGGCAAGTTAGTTTACTGGCACCACCCCAGAACAGCTATTTTCAATCTCTCATTGTCTTAAATATGGATACATTTAAATCTTAGAAATCATTGGTCAATATATTTCAATCACACCTTTTAAATCAGCAATGAAATCTAACAACAGTGATGTAATAACTTAATTATTTGGCTTAATGGTGCAATGCAGTGTATTTTTCAAGCTGGTTCCGCTAAGACACATTCAGGCAGCCACGTGATTGGCTATTTTATTTGTAAGGCAGGACTTTCACCCTCCACAGATTCATCCTATTCATTTTATTGCAAGTATTCTGTCTCATTACATTAAAATGTAACACCAAAACATAATTTGTATTTTTCATTCACTTGATTGTAGGGATTGAAATAAACCTTTAAAAAGGGAAGTAGCATTCTGAAATTTTCTGTCCACTTTCTGT
>JAZGTK010021357.1:0-10653 GCA_036877625.1 Ambastaia sidthimunki
TATAATGACCAATGCAGAGTCTAATAAGAGATGCTGTAGTCCTGTGAGCGCATTACAATTAATTTATCTGAAACGGTCTCTCGTTCTCATCATATCGCTGGGGTTCGTGCCATTTCCAGATCCTCCTTATTTGTTACCAGGTAAAAAGAAACGGTCTCCTAGGCAACACCGAGCAATTCCATTTGGCTTTCACTTGGCAACTCACCTGTCACAATGCTGTCAGATGTGCATGCACTCTACAAGCCCCCTGCTCTTTTCACCTCTGTCTCTCTGCACACCCACCCACCCACCTGCCCTGATCTGCCTGCCTTCAAACATCCGACGCCACATCAGTGAAACAGAAAGGTGTAAAACAGCATTTAAGCAGCCCTCTCCAAACGCCCGTCTGGAACTCACCTTGAATTCTTCCCAGAATCACTGTCCTTACTGGGCTGAGAGCAGGACTGGGAGACAGATTGTACTGCTGGGTTATTGTGTTGTCAATCTGCAGGGCCAGAGACATGCAGACAGATCATTTGGATCAGATATGTACCAATATTGGCCCCGGGACGATACATCTGGGATGGTCAATTTGACATGCTCATGCAAATAGAAGCAAATGTGTTTATTCAAAGCCCTGCATTTTCATTCCTGCAGAAAGTTTAACAGAAAGCACCATACCAGATGTGCATAATTCTCACACACCTACAGTGTATGTGAGGTCTCATAAAAACATGTTTTTTCATAAACCAGACATCTGCTGTTGTGTTAACACCTGTAACTATGGAAACAGAGACTCACCTGGACAAGGAGTTCCTGTCCTCTGCGGTTGATTTTGACCCAGTGGAACCTCCCATCTGCTAGACTGGCTAATTTTGGGCTGAATACTTCTGTTCCTTTTTCCCGGTTCAACAAGTATCGTATTTGCAAGCTGCCTGGGAAATCAGAATAAAGCTATTGACTTAAAGTCATAAATATTTCTTCGTTATAGTGATAACATGAAAAGAAGGAATGTTTTATCTTTCAACAGTGATAATCTGTTGTTATAAAGCCCTGAAGGTGTGTTTGGGTCCTTAACATGAAATTGTTCACTTCAGTCATTTAATTGGTCTACACTTGCTTAATGGGAGTTGACATGCTCAGATCACATGACCAGCTGAATACTACACAGTAAGCCCTGTTATTGGACGGTTTTACTTGGCACTTTCATTGACAAAATAAAATATTTCTACAATAGCATTGCTAACTAAAATGTTGTGTGATGCTGCATCCGCACCAATAAGTGTCAATGTAAAGTCTAAGGCCAGTAGTACTGCTTAATGAAAGTTAATGAGTGCATCTTTAAGGTGTCTCTGCGGTTACCAAAACAGACAGTAAAATTAACTACTCTCTGTATGTTAATTAGTGTTAATCACTTCACTGTAATCACCAATCTGTGATTTTGTATTTTTATGCTTTAACACTTTTAACAGTCATTTGGGATCACAGGACCAAACAAGCCTTAAAAATTTCTGTACTCAAAGTTTTTGTCTCACGTGAATTATAAATTTCTGTGCAGAGTTAATGTGTTTTTTCTTTCCACTCGCCCTCTCCTGTCATTACAGCCTCTTTATAGCTTTGTGCTTGTTTCCCAGCCTCCACTGATTGATTTCATTGCCAGTATTTTCTTTAAGCATTACTTTCTCTCTTTATCTCTTCCTTCTTTCATGCTCTCTCTTCTTGAAGCGTCTAGCTCTCTCTCATCCCTCTATGTCGACGAGCGTAGCGCTCCACTGTCTGCCGCGCGGGATATGCTAGTCGGTCATGTGCTCTGACGACGAGATGGCGTCAAATTCTATTTCCCCCAGCAGATAAAAAGCCAAAAGGCGTGAAAGAGTAAACGGTGAAGAGAGACAATAGCAGCGTCTTTCAGTGAAGATAGCACATGCTTTTTATTTAAGACGTGTGTATGTGACATCTGGAGCTCACTGCAGTGACAGAATGTAAGAGCTGGTGCCAGCAGGACATTTTCAGCATGTGAGATTAAAAACTTGGTCAATCTGTTCTTGGCTTCTTGTACAGGAATGAGAAAGAAATTCTGATGAATGGCTTTTCAATACTCTGTGAAAATGTAGCCTGCATAGCTGAACCCTTGCTTTTATTTCTTAACGACAATGAAGGATAGATGTATTAGGGGAGAGGTTCACTCAGAAATGAAAATTCTGCCATGATTTACTCCTTCTCATTCCAAACCTGTAGGACTTTTTTCCTTTGTGCAACACTAAATCAAATATTTTGAAGAACGTCCACAATGCGCTTTATTAAACATTGAATGAAAGCTGACAGTGATCGGGACCCGACAAGCTACAAAGAGGACAAAAGATACTACAACATTATTGGGTAAAACTTCACAATAAGTTTCATTTGTTAGCTTAGTTACATTAGTGAACTAGCGATATCTCTAGAACATTTAACATATATATTAAAATTTAAAATCTAAAAAAAAAAAAATATATATGAAAAATTATATTATATTTTAAAAAATTAAAAATATATTTGTGGTTCATTGTTAGTTCATGTCAGCTAACGCATTAAAGCTGCTGTCTGTAACTGTTTTGGGTTAAAAATGAACAAAAATCAGTGATGAGTTATTGAGCAGTTACTGATTTCCTGGGTAATGTCACTTTGGCTTCATTTGACTGTGACAAAGAAACGTAAATAAAAGTACTTAAAGTACCCTGTAAGTACAAATGGAATCGTATTATAAAATGTTACCCATAATTCTTTTGTCTTTTTTAAGCTTAGAAACCTTTGAGCTTTTTCTGTATGGAAAAGAGCAGCTTTATTCAAAGTTTGGAACATGAGCGTGAGTAAATCATGACTGTTTCTTTAAGAGTAAACAGTAATGTACTGTACAGTAATGTATGGCATGGTAATGTAATTGGTACCGTTTGATGTTAGCATGAGAGCCATATATAGCTGGTTGAGAGTGTGAGCTGTCAGGATCAAGGCCGGTGCGTGATGCGTCTGGAACCCAAGCGACACTTTCTCCTGAGATTTGGTAACTTCAGCTTCGTGGAATCCAGCTGGAGATCGTCTGGCTTCCTCGTTCAGTATTCCGGAAAACGGCTCCTGGAGAGTGTACAGAACTGAAGATCCGCTTTCAAAGGACGCTGCCAGAGCTGTAACATGATGGACACAGAGACACAAAGCATTCCCGTGAAACCGAGCTGTTGCATTATGGAGAACATCATAATCTCCATGCAAATTCAGACCGAGCGAATAAACTACATCTCATCTGTCATTATTAGAGCCATAAAAAACAACAATATTAGCATTGTTTTCTTCCCACCACAGCTGAGACCGTGGTCTCACTGATTCCTTCTGTCTCTTCCCATTTTCTGGTCATCTATTCTAGTTAGCGGTAAGCAGCCATGACACGAGAGGACCCACTGTGACACGGCACTGTAAAGAAACCGAGCCATTACATTGGTAATTTGACTGACAGGCTGTTGGGCGGGAATGAGGTGCTGTAATTAAATTCCATTTGTCAGTTCAAGCATTTCTGCCGAGTCCCGTCAATCCAGCCTCAAGGAATTCGTAAACGCCATCAAGGACCACCAGAGGTTGCCGCTTCAGATCAAACAGTAAATGACTTTGAAAAGTTGTTTAAGATGGAAACCAATTTCCATGGACTATATAGAAGTTGACTTTAATGTCTGTTGTGTACATTTCTGGTCATGGTTTCCCCTAAACAGTTTACCACTAACTCACTCCCTATCCAACAGCTCACATAGCGCCTCAGCTTAAACGAACATTAAATATTAAACTCCTATAGAGCAAACTCAATAAAAACACATGAAACTACAAGTATCTGAGGTGTGCTCCAGTTCAGAGGGCTGCTTTAGTGGCTATTTCATTCTTTTATTAGTAGCTATTTCAATATATTTCGGAGCTTATAAATGTTTACTGCTCACCAGCTGCTGTTCTGCCTCTGTGAACATGTTGCAAAGCCTTTTAAGACATGTTTGTAAAGACGTGTTTGTTACTTTGTAAAGACCATTAGGTTTGGATGAAATATTTCTTTCTTTTGTATTTTATTACATTGAAAGATTGTGTGTGTTGACTGTAAATCAGCTTGAAATCAACATTTGAGATGTGATCTGAATGGCCCATACAATCAAATAACTGATATGCAGGATGCCCTATATTTCCTGTCCATGATCTCCAGTAGGAGGTCCTAAGAGTCAGTCTTTTGTTTGAAGGCCATTTGTTCAAAAGTATAAGGTCTGGTTACACACACAGTACCTTGTGTTAGGAGTCTAGAGGGTTTGCACATCAACATTGGCTCAGAAAAACTTTGCTACACTCCCACCTTTAATAAACTCTTTTCCCAAGATGCATTTGGTCCTGCTTAATCTTCGTTGGCACCCAATGACTGCATAGCCAAAGCTAAGAAAATCTAACAGTGTGCTTTTGTAATTGTACAGCACTTGGGAACTCTATGGTTTTGAAGGTGTATTTGATTTGATTTAAATCCATTTTGATTCATTCAGTCTTGTAGTAATCTCACCTGTTCTGCAGTGTGGCCCATCGAAGGCCGTCTGCGTGCAGTCGCAGCTGTACCTGCTCCTCTCCTCCACACATCTGCCTCCGTTGTGGCAGATGCTGTCGCTGCTGCAGTGACCCGGGCAGCCTGAATTTACCCCGGGGGTGGTCTTCGCTCGCTCATAAAGATCGAGAGTAACGCTGTTAATGGTGAGGGCACGCAAGCAACCCAGAAAACCTCTCTGTCTGGAAGCTGTTCCTCCTAATGGAGAGATCACAGTGATGAATTGTCTAACCCAATTTATAAAGCCAACCCAGCAAACAGGGAACGTTCTCAGAATGTTGGCTAATGTTCTTTAAAAGTTCTTTCAACGTTAACAAAAAGCAGGAACGTTATTTACTCTTAAATAGTTAACATTTGTGTTACTTAATGGAAAAGTTCAAGAAATTCTTACACCTACAAGTTGTTAGCTGGGAAGCCCTTTGTAATCTTTAATATCAATTATTTTAGGAAACTCAGGTCTTACTACTGATATAATGTACAGAACATGTAACTTTTGATACATCACATTTGATACATGTAACACTTACAGTGTAAAATACAAAAGAAATAAAATGTTTTTAATTAGCACGTTGGGTAATTTGCTGATTCCCATTCATAACAATTACATTTTCCTAAAAGTAGCTTTTATTGACATTAAAATGCTTCCGCTGTGCTGTAGTTTTTTAAAGCTGTGGATTTTCTGGGAAATGCATAATTTATCTTCCTTCCTGTACTTTCTGTTCTCCATTAATCTGTTCTCCAGCCCCATTATGCTGTGACATTTCCAAAATAATATTTTATCATAACATCAAAATAATATTTTATCATAACATCATAACATTGTTTTAATCATACGGTTAAAGCAAATGTCTCTCCTACAATCTTTAGCAGCATTTCATTATATTAACACTTATATTGGCCTAATCACACATTACAGTTCTTGCCTAAAAGCACAACAATTCTGCCTGTAAATGGTGATTTTCTGTAGTGAAGTTTACTAGCGAAGGCAGCTTTAGACATTTTTGCAGTGTAGATCTTAAACCCAGAAACCTATAATCGTGCCATGCCCCTAACTTATCTAATCTTCTAGCTAATGAACATGAAGTACTATTTTTACACTGTTGGTAATATTTAAATGATTGTTTGGATGTAGACAACCGTACCCACGAAGAGCTGACTGCTGAGCTGAAGACGGTAGGGTCTGTCAGAAGGGGCTTCGTTCAGCTCCAGGGGCAACGAGTCGACCTGAAGAGAAACTTCCCTCACGTTTCGCTCCAGGCGAACATAATGCCACTGCCGGTCGTTTAGAACCGCAGGTGAGCGAACAGTGAGACTTACTGGTCCATCCCCCAGGTCAAAGGTTAAGTTTACTGTGAAAGGAGCTAACCATGACAAACAAAAGGGTATGATGTCATTTTGATATTTTATGGTTTGAACAAACATATTGAAATATTTACATTAGAATTGCTCATAGCTTTTTTATAAAAAAAACTCTCTTATTGAGATTATTGTGTTTTCTTTGACCAGTATATCATCCTATAATGAAGCCACCTGCTTGGGGCCCCATTACGACTGCAGTTTCATAGTGAACTAGCAGGAAACTCTGACCAGCAATATCTGATCATTAACTATAATTAGATACTCACAACTGAGTTCCAGTCTAATGAAGTCTCGGACTCCTAGATTTTCCAGGAAGACTCCTGAGAGCGCACTGGTTTTGAAAAACAGAGAGATATCCACGCTCAGTTCAGCTTGCAGAGTAGGAAAGTGCAAATACGACGACTCCTGGTAAAAAGACGCGGCGTTCCAGAAGAAACCTGTAGCGGAGGGACAGTGGAGAACAGCGCACGGTGTGTTGAAAAGCGACCCGTGCATTGAATTACAAAAAAAGCAGTCCATCTCTCTGGTATTTTGAAATATGAAAATGAATTCAGCAGAGAGCTGTATTACCCCCCCGTGCCCCTTTTAAATTTGGTAAACAAAACACCCACGGTCTCCATAGCAACGCAGCGGTCCAATTTGGAGCACGGCCCGCGAGCTTGTCCTGTTCGTGTCTCCGATGGCGATCTCGCTGAGGGGTAAATGGTCTTTGTAAGACAGTACGCCGGTATCATTTGCCCTGTAGAAAGAGAAAGAAAATGGGAAAATGTGCGAGAGGAGGTAATGAGCAAACGGCAGAATGTTCTGGTTAAAGAAAGCAGCTGGAAGAGTCTTTATAATCTGTCTCTGAGGTAAACGACTGCCGAGGAGTTTGCATGCTTCACTTGTTGCTCGGAAGAATGGTAATTCTTGCCCTATGGCGAATATTAAGCTGTGGAAGTGTCTTGTTCGCTGTAACGGCTAGACTCAGAAAGTATAACTGCTGTTCAGAATGCTTTTTAATTGACTAAAAACCCTTCAATCTGTCTTATCTTATTACCTTTCAAAAGTGGAAAAACTGCAGGCCGACTGTGAAATTACAGTAAACTACATTGATTTACCAGGTGTCTTGATCTGCATCACAGTTGCAGAAATAATTCATGTCTCTGCAGTTGCCATCCAAGCTGCAGGAACACTGCTGGACCCCGGGCAAAAACCCCCCCCAATATGTTCTTTTCACACCATCTCGATCCAGCCACCACGACAGAGGAGTTCCATCTGAAAAATGAAGAAAACGCTCTTTTTGTTGCTTTCCAGAAATAAATAATTATGCAAATAATGACAGCAGTGTTTGGAGTCTAATGTAATTCAGTCATGCATGACGACATCTGGTCTCCTGTCCCAGCAGATCCGTAATGAGTTCAGAGGCTCCTGTCAGTCAAGTAGCCGTTATAGTACAGCTTCAATGTGCGTGACTAGGCATCTGCCGTCTCTGCGGTGTACCGATCCGGCCAAGAGTTAAGCCCCTGACAAATGGCAATCTGATATGCAAGATGTCTAGCGCTGGAGGTTTGCAGTCTGAGTGGATTTTAAGAAATGTTTGTGTGCAGAACGATCAAAGGTTGATTGTTTACTCGAGGGCTTTGTTGGGCAAATGAAAACGATGCTGATTTCTAGAGTGTGCCAAGAGTTTGAGGAATAAAATGAGGATAAGTTAATTCTAAACCAGGGAAAAGCAGCCGTATACCAACCCGGCCAATGCAAAAATGTTATGCTAGTAAGCATTCTTAGAACGTTGGCTAACATTCTCTAAAAGCAATCAAAAAATGTTCTTGCAGTAATGGTAGTAGAACGTTTTTGAATGTTATCTATCAGATACATCAAAAAACATTTTAAAATGTTATTCTTATATTCTTATAAGTAGTTAGTGGAATGTTTTTAAAAAAAGTATGACAACAATAAATCCTGCCTACTCAACAATATGATCAACTCCAGTGTGAAGTTTAAAAAAAACTTTAAAAAGTTAGACAAACCCCAGGTGTCAAAAAGGCGTGACTTCCTGCAGCGATAGACCACTTCCTGTTGGCAGTGTTCTGAAGAGGTCACCAGCGAGCGGAGATGGTACTGTGATATGGTGTAGTTAAAGATGAGAACAAAAGGACTGCGTGGAGTGGATCCCTGGATGTCTATAGGCCTTGTGTGATCATGACCCACCACTGTCCAGACTTTATCCTCTGCGCAAGAAGACAGACAGACAGACAGACACACACACACAAAGACACAGTATGTGAGAAAAACTGGAATCCAGTACAGACTGAAATCCCCATTGACTCCTATCGTCTGTCATCAACCCTTTCAAGCCTGCACTCCATCGACCGTATGTGCCTGCGAATGAAAATGAGAGATTAGCCTCGCGGTGAAGTCGTACGCAAGTACCTGATGAATATTAAGAAGCGAACAGAAGGTCGTTCATTCAGGAGATTGTGATATGACGAGAGAAAGGCAGTACTGCTAACACCTCTCGCTAGGCAAATTGAAATTCCCACGCGTGATGTCCAAAGGTGCCTGTTTGCTGTGTCTCGCAGAATTAGCATAGCTAATAGCTCCAGTAATTGAGGTCAGTTTCAAACGATTTTCTTGCCAGCGCTCGTTGGCGTCGCCTGAGAGAGAATGTCTATTTGTATTAGCGCGTTTCTAATGCATGCAGGATGGCGAATCTAACTTTGCAAAATGGCTAAAGTTCAATCAAAGCTAACTTTGTAAAATAAAGCCTGCTTAGCCGTGCCAGCATGCGGCGGGTGGTCGCAGCGTACAACGGCTTCCTCTGTGCTTGCTTTTTTCAACTCTGCTTGCTGCTCCAATAACCTCAAAGCCAAAGCTCGCTGCCTACGAAACGAAGAAAAATGGAGCTATCAGTCTCGGCTAGTATACGCTGCCAGTCTCTGCAGGCTGACATGCTCCCTGAATGTTTTCCGCCATCACCTGCACTCCTCCCTGCTGTTGACATAATGGGGCCTGAATTTCCCTGTGTGATGACATAATGTATTACACTCTCATCTCCAAGACGAATCATGCCGGCGTCTGATGCGGACAGAGGAGAGAAATGTCAGAGGCTAAAAACAAGATGGGTGAAACTGGTGATGAATTTTGACAGGGGATATGAAAAAGCGCATTGTTGCCAGTAGTGGAGGATACATCTGCTTCCTCCCGCTTGTGTTGGTTGTATCTTGTTGTATCAGTGGGCCGGTTGCATAAACATACGTTAGGACTGTGTCTTGCTCTAACCATGTAACAAATAGCTGGGCTAATCAGTTTCACATTTTGTATTCAAATCAGATCAGCTCTTTTCACGTAACGGTCTTGAAACGTTTTGACCAGTCTTGAAGAAAATAACTAGACTATTAACCTTTCTGACTAGTCAGTTTATTAATAAATGGTATTAAATTACTTATACTAGGAAGTTCCATGATGTTTAAGACAGTTTCTTGAAAGGCAGCTGCCTACGTAGACAGCATTCCAGGTTTTAAAAACACTCAAACCACAGCAATATAAGACCACCTAGCTGAAGTCTCTGTAACATTTATCAGCTGCTTCGCTGGATTCAGTCTAGCTGAATCAGGGATGTTTGTGTGGGACTTGAGCAAAAAATCTGCCTCACCAGAGGCTCCCGGGGAGGAAGGCTGGCCAACCCTGAACCAACCTGCTGAACTAGACAACCTCAGGAGAAGATGCTGAACTCAGTTAATGAGATGTGCGATTTCTCCTGGCGTTCCCCCCCACACACGCTGAGGTCACACCTGTTCATGCAACCAATCAGGTTTGTTAAAGAGAACTGCTGGGCTGTTAGATTCATCATTCAATAATGTGAAATATGATGAACATTAGTGTCTACAAATGTGAATAGCTGACTGTGCACAACTGGGTAACACGTAGTTTAATCCATTTTCAGCTCACCTGCCACACTGCAGTTGACTTGAGTGTGCTCTAGTGGGCCGCTTCCATCAAGGTCGATTGTAAACACACCCGACTGACTTCCTGTTTTCCTGAAGGCCTCGCAGGATCGCTCATATATTGCTAAAAACAATGAAAAATGATGGAAGTAAATTGCTGTGCATGCTGCAGTCACACTAGACTTTTAGTTAGTGTTCATAAGCATTTAAATGCGTGGACAGGAAACACAAGCTAATGCAAAAAACGTAAATTCACAGGGAATTTACGAATGTTGAAAGTCTAGTGTGACCAAAAGTGTGCTTATATTTCAGCACAACAACAAAGCTTCGCACCCTTAATGGCCAGTGGGTGACAAAAACACGCAAGCAATGACAAAAAACGTCTCAAAAGTTTAAGTACTTCAAAAGTTTTGTGTTCTATCAAGCAAGACTAACATTATGTGTGTTCGCTGTTACTATTTATCTGTATTGGTTGTACGGAGCTTCATGTCTTGTTAAGAATAGCTGCTTTTTACTATCAAATCAATAGAAATAAATCATTAAAACCATCAACTGTGTTTACATGCAAACAAGTCTTCCTCTTCATTAAGTTTAAACCAATCCCTAACAACAACATAACCAAAGACCACAATTGAAACAGTCCAATAATTCGTTTAGCGAAGAGAAGTAATTAGTGTTTTGTTTGGTAGCTGTTTGTGTTGTGAGATGTTCTCTGTATGGGCAGCGAGCTAATTTGTTGCACGTGTTGTTTTTGCTGATGGTGCATCAAACAGCAGGAGCTGAGAAAGAAAAGAT
>JAZGTK010021358.1:0-10653 GCA_036877625.1 Ambastaia sidthimunki
GATTATCTTAATGTATGAAGCTGTAGAAATCACTGGAGATCTTGTGTAACAGCGTAACATCAAAAATGATTTCATTCAAATGTTCTCACTGAACTTTATTCCAATAATCTCTGCAGCATAATTCCAAAACAAATGAAAACCTGCATTTGCACCAGATTTGTGTCTTGTGTGACTATAGGATGTAGACGATATAAAAGTATTTGAACACTTGTCTATAACAATGTGAAAGTGTTTATAGTAGTTTTTGATGGAGATGCAGTTGCGTGATTTGGCCACACGAGGACTCTGTTGCGCCCTTTCAGCTGTTTTGAGTAAATCAACCTTCAGCTTTTCTGTCCCTGCACATCTACCGTAATGAACTGAGAAAATGTAAAGAAATAAACATAAAAAAACATCGCACAGGTTTTTAAACCACCTGCAACAGAGGGAAACACACACGATTGTGTTTTTGGTGGTGCAAACATCTTCCCTGTAAGAAATTCATGAATTCTGAATGTTATTTACTGCAGTCTGTGAGTCTTTGATTTAGGGTCGGTACTAAAGGTAAAATGTTTTTGCACACAACATTGTGCATTTTGTTTTCTCTTGGCTGATTTGAAGACATGCTTTTCACTTTTATTTGTGTAAATGTGTCACATATGAATCTTGCATGAGTGTATTTCAGTCAAAAGTGGCCTTCATGGTGTGCAAAACTCAGTCTTTTGTTTTGCATAATGTTTCACGAGACCTAAAGTATAAATTAGATTTGTGATGATTTTCTCTGGTTAAAAAATTGCACTTTCGGTGTCAAATGTTTTTTGCTGTAAGATAAGTGAAAATCAGATCAGATACATCAGATATCAGACAGAGTCGCACTGTGATAACTATGAAACTTTACTTTCTGTTTATTCAGGAAGAAGAGCAGGTGGAAAATGAGTTTTGACCTGTGAGAGACTGTATGTCACATGAGATACAGGTAAGCAGCCTTATTCATACCCTCAGTCAGAGTCCATGAAGTTTGGTGCTTTTATTTATTACCTCCCTGAATGTGTTAAAGGGTGTTTGTTGTGCTTATGAGAGTGTTGATGTTGTTGTTGTCACTGGTTTCCTCCTTCCCAGAATCACAACAACACACAGAAACAAAAACACGCACAGCACGTTCATGACATTTTATTCTCAGGCATGCACTTCCTGTTGCACTTATTAAAGAAACACACACACACACATGCAGACCAGAACAAACAGGGCACAAGTTTGTCAGTTGACTTGGGCCTGTACAAGAATCACTAATTTCAATGTGCCACAAACCCACAGTTTAACATATCAGTAATTCACTTTTGAGCAAGTACATAACACATCACAATCTTCTTATCTTACCTCAATTTACACTGTAAGTTTGACTTTAACAAACATAAAGCAAAGTATGTAACCTGCAATTTTATGTTTCAAACAGAGGAGGCACTAGACAGGCAGATATTATGGATTGCAAATTCTGAATAAAATGCTAAAGATAAATACTTTTGATTTAAAAAAAACAAAAGGGGAATTATGAATAAAGTGGTTCCCTACAAACATGATTATAAAAACAATTTAACTTTTAAAATCTATTTCCTTTTTTATCTTAGTTGCTACAGTTATATCACAAACAGACACAAGTACTGAAAGATTTGTTTTTAATGAAATATTTAGTCACATGTTATATTGCCTTCAAAACAGTTTCAAAACTCTTTACAATAAAATTATTGTTTTTCATTTACTGTACATTTAAGATATGAATCGTTACTGAATCTCCAAAGAAACAGAGGACAGAAACAACTATCATAACATCATCTGTATTGCACTCAAATCTTAGATGGACATGAAATTACAGAGTTCAGTAAAATACATCCCAAAGGCAGCTGTTATATAAGAATGTGTTTTTAAAAGGCACTACGTCTACATTTTCTTCCTATGACCCTCGAAATAAAATGTGTCTGTTATCCCTACAAACTTTAGTGAAATATGATTGTGGGTGTAAATGAAACAGAGGTATTTGATGGGTATAAATAGTGATGTTGGTTTCTCTGTGTCCCTTCTGTCGTAACATCCTGCCCTCACAAAATACACATTTCTTCTGAACAGGATATGGCTTTTTACCTGTGAATCTCTGGAGAAAACATACAACAGCTACCAGTAAAAAAGCGGAGTTTTTACAGTGCTTATATGGACCAGGCAGGTTCGAGTCTAAACCTGATGTAAAGTTTTATTTTTATTTCTTTGCCTTTATTCTGAATCTGATAAAGTAAGCCACAAAAAAATCACTGAAGCATAATATAGCTATTTCAAATCTTTTGCCGTGTAAACATTTTAAATTAGCATTAAACATGTTTATAAAGCTATACGTAATCTTTTGAATTGATATATATTCATATACATATAAAACATCACTTATAGACATTTATAGAATAAAGGACTTGATTCAAATGATCAGACTTTGCAAAACATTTTTCGTTTTATAGGACAGGAAGTCCGTCCTGCGTGAAATATCTGCAAAGCAGCAGTGCAACAGTAACGCAACAGACCTCAAGTGCAACAGACCAAGTGCAACATTGCAGCTGAGAGAGCGGCACGCTGCGAGGAATATTAAAAATCAGGAACCTGCAGAGTCCCACAAGCTCTCCTGAAGTCCTCTGTGACACCGTAAACATCAGAATTAATGTCAATATCTACATAATATTCAATAATGCGTCATTTAGAATAATTTGCAACACTGTTCTGTCCATTTCTTCAACAAGTGCAAAAGTCGCAGTAAATTTCCTTCTGAAATTGTCTCAAGTCCATTCATGACAGCAATGAAAATATGTACAAGCAGCAACTATTTCGTGCATTTTGTTGAATAAATACTAAATGCAGAACCAGAGAAGAGTGATAGAATTACAACAGCAAACATCTACAGTACAAGTGACAATGAGCAGAACAGACTTGACAGAGCCCTTTGATCTAACCTGGTACAAACAGGGATTTTTCAGTCTAAACAAACATGGCTACTTACAAAATCGCTATATTATGAAAATCACAACGTCAGAAGCTGTGATGTTTAAGTGTAGCCCAGGTTCTCCATCTCGCTCCGGTACCGTTGTTCTGACACTCTGCTCTTGTGCTGTTTGCTCTCCAGATGTAAACGAAACGCTGCTTCCTCACTGGCCCCTGAGTTACACATGCAGCAGTAGAACTGCCCGCTGGGCGTGACACACATGGTCAGGTCTCGAGAGATACGCTGCCGCGGCCGTGGGTTGTAATAAGGACCTGAAACGGCGCAGGACACATACGAGATCAATAAATAATGAAATGATTCATGAGTGAGTACATATATCAGAAGATGAATTAGACAGATTAAACCCATGAGGTTCTATGTGCAACTTATATGCACGTGCAAAACAATCACACAAAAACATTTAGATGGACTATTGCATCTGTTGCCAATGGACTTAGCTTCAGCCTAAAACTGATGGGAAGCAAAAATGATGGTGGAAAAATATGGCAGATATTCTATTATTATTCCTGTTGAGGAAATTATACGCTGATTATATCATAAGTAAATGTTGCTTATTTTAACTTGGACTTTCTAGCTAACAGCTTTAAGTTGTAAGAATGTTTCCCTATTTTTCCAATAAGTAACAAAAAGGTTAAAAAACATGCAAACGTTATTCAATCGTTTTTTAATTCTGTAATGTTTTCAAAATGTTCCACAACTTAAGAATAATGTTTTTGATATATATGATATATAATGTTAACAAAGTTCTACTAACGTTACTGCAAGAACGTTTTTTGAGGGCTTTGAGAGAACTTTTGAAGAATGTTAGCCAACGTTCTTGCTATCTGCTATTGAATGCTACACTGTGTGTGTATCTGTGCCTGAGTGTGTCTGTACGTGTGTGTGTGTGAGTCTGAGGGCAGGACCGCGGGGGCAATGGGGGCATGTGTCTAACTGAGATCCGTCATTGTGTGAGTGACGTTGGAGAGTCCGTGCTGACGTGGGGGGGAGTTTTGGCTAACACATCAAAGCTCTGCCGTCCGGCCTGCATTTAGCAAGACTAGCACATTGCGCTACATTAGCACAGGCTGGCAAACCAACACACACACACAGCTGCCAGCCACTCGACTGCCAACGGATCTCGACGGATCACAAATGTTCTTCATGAGAGCCGGACACGAGAACTCAAACATGCCTGTCATCTTGCACACGCGTGTCAGAAAGAATCGGTCTGATCAGGTTGATTGATTCAGATGAGTCTGTGTGTACCTGGCATGGCAGTGTTGATGTGTGCTCTGTGATTCTTCATTAATCGATACTCGTACACATCTTTCCTGGAACGTCTCTGAGTGTCAGGCAAGTCTCTGGAAAACATGTCACTTTTTTAAACCTAAAGTTTTAAACGAAAAGGTTCACTGCTGAGTCATTTTTTCTGTCACCGTTTTTCCTTCATTCAAACCAGGTGGAGTAAATGATTATAAATATCTAGTTAAAGCTGCAGTTTGTAACTGTAACTTGTCATGTTATGTTAAAGTCAAATAAAGCCAAACTGATCTGACATGTATTTGCTGAATAACCGGTTTTTGTTCGTTTTTAAAAAAGTCACGTGCAGCTTTAAACTTTATCCAGACATGCTTGACATTTAATTTCACTAAATTAAGAAAGAATAAGATTTCATCAGTTTTCATTCATGTCTACACACATGAGAATTCACAGCAATGTTAACTAACAAACACTTTATATTTTTATATATTATCATATATTATTTTAACATATGGGAATTGAATAGCTGTAGCAACAAGCATCATATGTGCTCAGATGAGCATCTGGAGTTGAACAGGATGTATCTTCATGGGTTTGTTATCATGAGTGCCCAACAAATGCATTTAAATGAGCTCTCAGCTTATCATTACAAAAACAGGCTAAAGATAAAGCAAACAGGAAACAGCTCATCCTCCATGCAAAATCAACCCCACCAGTCCTGAGGGCAGATAACATATAACAAGCCAACAGACGCCCAAGTTAAATGTAAAATTATAACACTATAAGAGAAAATGTCTATAAGACGGGCAAAAGGGCAGTTGTGGTCTACTGGTTAAGGAGTCGGGCTTGTAATCAGTAGGTTGCTGGTTCGATTCCAGCGCCGGCAGGTAGCAACTGAAGTGCCCTTGAACAAGGCACCTAACCCCCGATTGCTCCCCGGCTGCTGCAGTGATAGCTGCCCACTGCTCCGGGTGTGTGTGTGTGTGTGTTCACGACTTGCAGTGTGTGTTCACTCCTCATGAAGGATGGGTTAAATGCAGAGGTCACATTTCGGTTATGGGCAACCATAACTGACAAATACATGTCACTTTCACTTTCAGAAGTATTAAAATGCTCATGTCACCCTCATGTTGTTCCAATCCTGTAGGACTTTTATCTTCTGAGGAACACAAAAGAAGATATTTGAAATATATTGGTAAACAAACAAATGTGGCACCCACTGACTTCCATTGTATGAACACAAAACCACAGAGACATTTCTCAAAATGTCTTCTTTTGTGTTCAACAGAAGAAGAAATGTGTTTATATATAAGCACAGGAGGGTAAGTGGTAGAAAATTTTTCATTTTTGTTCATTTTTGTGTGACCTATGCCCTTTTAAAAAAAAAATTTAAAACCGAAAAAAAAAAATCGTTGTCTTAGCCAATTGTAAATCACCCACAAGCGTGGAAAGATATTGGGTGTATAATGGCTGTTTATCTCTGTTTATCGCGTGTGGGTGTGACAGACTCACGAGGATGTCGCAGTCTGCTGCACCTCGGCCAGCCTCAGTCTCTTTGCGTGATTCTTGCCCTGGTAATGCGCCTGGGCCACTGCGGGGGAGCTGAAGGATGCGTCACACAGCTTGCAGTAGTCGTTTTCCGTCGCCAGTATAACTCTGCTCACACCCTTTAAGAGGAGCTGCAGTGAAACGGGGATTCTCTGATTACAATCTCACTGAGCTCAGTGAATGAAGACTTACATAATGACACCACACCACCAAACTGCACCTAAAGCTGTTTTCAGATTCATATAGATGGCTGATGCAGCTCAGAAATACGTAATCATATTTTTAGGTCTATTTAATGATATTTTCCTGCATATATTAATACTGAACCATTTTAATATGCAAGGAAACATGGCGTGATGGCTTAAGCAACTCAGAGGTTTAAATTATTCATTAAAATAAACCAAACGATTCATGGATTTTACCAAGTCTAATGGCATAACTTAGTAAACTTATTAGCTTAATAGTGTTCTTGTAGCTTAGCCATTAGAGCATTGTGCTATCAGCACAAAGGTCATGGGTTCGAGTCTCAGGGAACAAACATACTGATAAAAGTCTGTACCTTGTATTCACTGTAAGTTACTTTTGGATAAAAGCATCTGCTTAATACATGCATGTAAATGTATCAGTCAAATAAAAAAATGCAATAATGGCATTACACTGAAAGTAATTTAAAAATGAGTAAAATTAATAAATAATTAAAAACTTAAAGCATGACTAATAGTGATTGTTTGATATAGTGCACTGAGTCCTTCCTGCACAGGCAGAAAAGTTAAACGTTTTGGGACAGAAACCCAGTTTACCAGAAAAGAGTGAAATGTACCTGTTTATGAGTCACATGTGCAGCATCTGTGGGCGGAGCAGCTGATGGTTGCTGGGAAACGGGCTCTACCACCTCTGCTGTTCTAATGGGAGGCGGCTGTTGGGTACCAGCATAAAAACTGCGCAGCTTTTTACTGTGATTTTTCCCCTGTAGTGAAAACAAAAGATGGATTACGCAACGCTTTTTTTAATGACTAAAACCAGTTGCTAGACTCTCAGGAAAAACTGAAAGTAAAAAAAGTTTGATTTGTAAACAAAAACTAATAGAAAATTTTGGGCTAAATATTTTTCCATGTGTGCAGATGCTAAGCAGTTTGTTTACTAACCGCTGTGTTTACATAAACACAGAATGTGAATTCATTCTGCGTTCTCTAATCTTATTTTCATACTCTGTGGAGCGTAACGTGAGTGTTTTAGATGACCTGATAATGGGCTTGAGCTTGCTGTGCGGAGTTGAGTGTGACCTTACACAGTTTACAGTACAACGGTTTGCAGAGTTCTTCCAGACTGGCGTCCTGATCAGTGCCCACCGCCTGACCGTCCTCCTCGGGGGGCTTGGGACTGAGGACAGGGGCTGCTGGGATGGATGGGCTAGGTGGCAACTGGAGGTGAGGGGGCGGCTTTAGGGCGAGAGGGGTACACAGCGGGAAGCGCAGGGGGTCTGGTGGCATTATCATCGGAGGTGGTCTGAGGTTCTGAGAGGGTGTCAAGGGCTGGGGCTGGCACATAACACTGAAGTTTGGCTTTAGAACCGGGTCTGGACCTGTGAGCCAACAGACAGAACAGAGTTTAGGTGTCAGTATACATGAGTGAAAAAACATGATGGTTTGGTAATTCTATGATTTTGACAGTCTTACTGTATATTAAGAATTGTCTTTTGAAACATCTGATACAAAGATGACATTTAAATGATGCATAACTGACAAATTAAGTAAAAGCATAGTTCCAAATCTTCTTTTGTGTTTAACAGATAAAAGTCATATGTTTGAAATGACATTAGAGTTTTCCCTTTAAGAGCTACTCGCAGTAGTGATAAAATAAAAAACAATGCAATTGGTGCAATTTCTTACAGCATCAAATAATCTATTTTAATAAGAACAAATGTACATTAAGTGCCGTGTCTTATGCTGTGGTCTGACATCACTTCCTCCAGCAGGACTGAATTCTTGGCCTCCTGTAGATGTGATTAGGACTGACTCTTGTCTGCTGAAATGAGGACGTGTCACTCCAGCAGCTCTACAGCTGGACGAGTGGCGGTCGGACTATCAGCTGTTTCATGGCTGGGTGATATTTCCAGTGTATTGATTTCGACAGGATCATGACAACAGTGAAGGCCAAAATAAACACAGGAATGCACCAGTTGAGTTTCTGGTTGCCTGGACAGTGTCATCAATAAAGTGGCACTTCTTGTGATGTCTTAAAAACCATAACTAAGATTTATAGACCTTGAATTGAGACATTGTCATGTTTACATTTTTTATATTAGCAATAATCCTGTTGACTAATATTACCCAGCTTACAGGGAACATTTTTAAAATGGTGGTTAAAAATGTAATGCTGTATATCATATATATATAAAAGGTTATTCTTAAGTGTTTCGTGGAACGTTTCAAAAGCGTTACCGAATATGAAAGTTTGAGTAACGTTCTTATAATCAAGCAACAAGCAACAAAAATTGATGTTTTAAATGTTCCTAAAACATTTTTGTTATGGAAACATTTTTACAACACAAAACACTTGCTAGAGTTTATCATCAAAAACTGATTGCAAATTGTACTTGAAAAAATTGTGAATTTTAAAAGCAATGTTAATCTATGTTGTGTCATCCAGCCTAGATAAAAACAATAGTTGTTTTCCTGTAGTTCAGACAAACAGGTGGTTCTGCCTCAAACTAATTTACATTCTTCTTATCTTGACTTTAGCGCCCCCAAAAAACTGATATCTCTTGGTCATCAGAGAATACGAGCCCAGAAATAGGTTTAAGAAGAACCGACATAATCTCAGTTCAAGGTCAGACACACATTGTACCTTCTTTCTCCATCTAATTAAATCCACTGTTATTTTTTTAGCAACAACGCAAATTTCAGCTGCAGCCTGGCAGCAAACATCTGCTGTTTCATCAGGGCTGGAATCAAATATTTTTAGATTTAGGATAGATGGTTCTCATTGGCCATCTATGATGCGATGAATTCTGAGTACATGAGAAGGTAAAGCAGGGCTATCACTCGATGCAGCTGGTTGTTTTACACAACTCATCACTGCAAAACACTGCTAAGCTGTTCCTGCATTAAACAGGTTGTTCTGTGACAGCATCAGTTATTAACAGCAGAATAAATGCATTAACTGCACGGTTGCTTAAGAAACAGTTTTTATTGACATGTTGAGATTCATGCCCTTCTGCTTTTGCAGTATAACATTCACTGCATTTATCAGAGCTGTGTGGGGACTTATTAGCTCAATAAAAGCCATTAAATCTCTCCAGCCATGATCGCCTCAGAACAAAAAGCTGCTAACTGATGGCAAATGCGATAAACAAAAGTGATGCATTTCTGCAGCTACATTTGGGGTGTTTTTTCTGGAGTCAGTCTCATATAACACGATGTTACAGTCAGTTGGCAAATAAAAGATAAATTACGTTTTCAAACACTATATGTTTGTTGAAGACATGGACTGCATGTTTGATTTTGGATGGATGTTTAGAACTGGCCAGTGGTCATATGTCACTTTTAATCTTGCATGTTCCCTCTTTTCAGCACTACAGAAGAAGTTATCCAATCTGTGATCTGGACTCATTTATCACATTAGGTGGGAAAATAACCAGGAGCTACTAACCATTTAACCTGACTTTACATTCTGCACGTATTCATGCAGAATGTAAAAGCTTGCATGGATTTTTTTTTTCATCTTGTCATATAATTGTAAGACATTGGCAATTAAATCTAATGATTAAACATAAACATAGAATAAACATGTTTTACGGTTTATCTATTATCCATCAATATATATTTGTCAGTGATTACTGTCAGACTCAGACTGACATCACGGCCTTCATAATCATAAATCCCATCATTTAAGTGTCATTTAAAATATAACACTTGGTTTTAAGGTGTTGCACTGGATGCAATGCAAATTATATGCAGGGAACCACTTGCAACGCAGTGCATTGAAAATCATTTTGAAAACTAATGTCTTACCGGACATCCGAGGGAAATAATGAGCGCAATCTCCATAACTGACAGCCTGAGAGCTGTAGATGTTGCAGTAGTCAGCGCTTGAATACAATGCATCTCCGTTCGTTACATCCATCGCCATCTTCCCCGCATCCTTCCAGCCTCTCTGCTCAACCTCTCCAGCCAGACGTGCGCCGCATGCTGCGCGAGTCCAGCGAGGGGTGTTTCCCGTCATATGCGGTTTTAAAAAGCTTCGAGTTTTTCCAAAGATTACATAAATAAGGTTGTTATAGATTTAAATTGAACTTCCTTAACTGTTTAAACATCAAAATTTCAAAATGTAATAATGTATAAAATAATAAAGCACGTGCGGTGATATTGACACACCTCTGTGAAGTTGGTACGGTCCGTTTCCTAAGCGAGAATGTGATTGACGAACTAGACGAGCTTTAAACTCAAGATATTCAAACAGATTAATTACTCATTAATAACTAACCATTAACAATTACCAGCAAATAACTAACCCAAACTACCTGCTTATATCCCTCTCAATCCAGCTCAAGTAGTTGTGACTGTTTTAATAGTAATTGTAGCACAGAATAATAAAGTAAATAATAATAACTGTAGTTAATAAAATGGACCAATGTATGTGTCTCAGTTTGTAGATCTTTTTTATTCTTTATCATAGACTGAAAAGGAAAATGAAACATTAAACCGCAGATATAAGAACGAGAAAGAGAATTTAGTGAGAGTTGTTTAAAAACAAGTTACATAAAACACGAATGTGTTTGTTCAAATGCAGTCTTAACACACATCTGATGTATATGAGGTTTTATAAGATAACATTTAAACAACACTAAT
>JAZGTK010021359.1:0-10653 GCA_036877625.1 Ambastaia sidthimunki
AAAGTATACCTAAAGGTACACTTATAAACCAAAAAGTGTGCCAATTTAGTCCCAGGAAATATTATAGTACACTTAAAATCTAAATGAACTAGTACTGGTACTTACGATTATAGTATACTTAAAAATATACTTGAACTTTGTGTACTTAAAACTGAACTTGAAGTATACTTCTTGTTGGTAAGGCCGTACATGTTTGGAACAACATGAGGGTGATAAATAATGAAAAAATGTTGTCCATTCCAAATGTCTAAATGCATTGTGCCCTCAAGTGTCCAAATACTTTGTTGGTCCCTGTATGAATGAGCAAGAGCAATGAGTCATGAAAGCTGCCACATTAGCACTGAACACGCGCTGAATCTATCTGATCACTGGAACGAAATACTGCTTTGGCCTTATACTAGACCCTCAAATGACAGTGATGTATAACAACCGTCAAAAAAACACCGCATCAGTGACTTTCCACAGGGAATGAAGGCAGCTTTCCACAGGCCCGTAACAAACCAAACAGATCTGAACACACCCGAGTGCTTCGGAAGGCTTGTCAGCAATAACCAGAACTCCAGGTAACATGAATCCATCAGACGCTTGTTCTAATGAAAGACGCAAATGGCGACTGAATTGCTTCTCTTTCGGTTGCAAATGAGCACAATTGAGCATGAAATAATGCTGCTTCGTGTTTGCATTGGCAGATCTCGGCTGATGGTTTGTTTGGTGAATTTTTTTTGTGGATGTAAATAACGTTATATTGCGCCAGATGGCTTCAAAAGAAATAATGAAAGGCAATAAATGGACGATAAATTATATTGTATGATATTTTTTATTTACTAACATCTGTTGTTGTAAAAAGTGATGTGATATTTTAATGTTAAAATACTGTCCCAACTTAATATGCCAAGATAGCTGTTTTTATATTTTTATAGCTTTCTCGTTTTATTGAGTTGAATTTAATGCTGAGCTTTCAAAACATAACAATAAGAAACACAGAGCGATCTTCAAAATAACAAATAAGGTTCAATTTGCTTGATGCCTCTTTTGCCAACTGTTGATTTTAAAGCAGAGCTTTACTGACGTTTACTGAACCAGTTTTTGCTGTTATCAAGTTACAGCCACATTGATAATATTATTACAGGCAGTGAATTATTATAATACACTGAAAACCTCTAGTGTTACACCCTTACCATCATGTTAAACTAACTGGCAAGGCTGTACACACACAGATCCATTGTATGCAAATGTAATCTGAAAAGCTGATTATTATGAAGATAATTATGTTCCTGTTGCTAGTTTGGTTGAGCAGTGCGCTAGCAGTGCCCAAATTATGGGTTGGATTCTTACAGAACATGCAAAAAAATGTATACGAGTCTTTTATAAGTATGGAAAACAGTGCCTACATAATGCATAAATGTAAATGTTAATACACAATGCATATCTGTGCTGTGGCTATGGAAAAATATTGTGTGTCACAACACACATACAATTAATCTTGTAAGTTAGACGTCAACTGAGAGAACAACATGCTTAAGCCTTTTCAAGAACTATTTTCCATATTTCCCAATTCTTTAGACAACCGTCTATGCACTAGTCAGTGTGAAAAGATACTTAACCTTTTATCTTGATAATACACAAGCCACAGTTTTACATTCTTATTGTGCACAAATGATCAGTTTGCTTTCGTAATCTTTCAACATGATTTAGTAACTATTTCTGCCTCTAAATTCTGTTATTGAATTGGTTACTGTTGACCAATAGCAAAATAATCTGGTCAGGTAGTTTTATGCTAGTGTTGTGGGTAATACAGCTTTTCTAACATCTTGCCAATAGTTAACAGTAATCTAGCTGTAATCTAGCTGTAATCTAGCTGATGACCGTTAATGTAAAATGTAATAAAGCTTATGGTGATAATATCAAATATCATTACATTTAGAAAAAAAGCTATTGAGATACATGATACATTTTGGCCAGGTTTCAGGAAGAGACTTTTCCACAGTTCAGTGCAAGCTCACATTCAGTTCTGGCCCCATTCCGTGTCGAACGCCACTTTTCCTGATCCAGTCCATTCCTGATGGATAGAGATCAAGTTTTTCCCTAGATTTACTACATTTCGTATAAATGCATTAGGAAAATAACCTGCAATTGTCTTTAAGAAGCCAAAGCAAGTGTTTACAGTGATGAGGGAAACAATTATAAGCTATGCATCTGTTGTGTTGCAGCTTTTTTTTACAGCTTTTTTTTAGATGATTTAGTAGCTCGGCCAAGTTTGTACAATAATTAGGGGGCTTATCTTTCCTACAGGGGTGTTCATGTGCTGTCATACCTAATTAGGCTTGCAGCATAGGTTTCCTGAAAACCTCACAGAAAACAGCACAAACTGTAGGTTTGTAGCGCAACCTTTAAGAAGTTCACTAGTTAGCTGTGCAACAACAGAATGATGTCATAATCTGGCTGGTATAGCACTGCATCAGCAGAGTGGAAGTACAGAATTGCAGATAGTTGGGTTGGACTGCAATTAATGAGCATTTCTTGCAGTGTAATTGTGACTTTTCCTGTTTTTTAGGAAGAATAAATAAATATTCTGGGCACTAAAATGTATTACATGCTACATGTCCACGATTGCTAGCCACATACGTATGCAGCACAGTATTTTATATGTTGTGGCTGTTGCATGTGATTGTCCAATCAAAGGTGGTTTAATTTGCAACCTATTAAATGGCATTTAGCATTTAAGTGGTCAGAGAACAACATGGAGGAGACCTACACAGTATGTGTTTAACAGTATTTATTAAAAGTAGGTTTTTATAGATTTACAGTATGATACCGTAGGCAAACAACACTAGGATGAGGTATTGCACTTGTGCAATTACTATTCCAGACCACAAGAATGCATTAACTACACTATAGCATGTGTAGTTAATGGAACTTTTGCCTCTCTATCGCCATCTTTGTTTAAAACATAAATTGCAAGTTACTTGTAGAGTTTTTTTTCTTAACGTGGATAACAAGTTTAAATTCTTGGATTCAGTATCCAAATCTTCTTTCTGTTTACCGACGTGAGATAACTATGCAGACAAATTAAGCCAAAATGACTATTTCCTGAAAATCTGATCCGACAGATATAATAAGTCATTTATTATAAACATACCGTTGCAAATTAGGGTACGGTAAGCAGCAAGTTTTGAACACTGATCTGTTTTGCACTTGCCAATTAACTGTTTTTTGTTTATTTTTTTAACTGGAAAAAGTTTATTTTTAACTGGAAAAATTAACATATTGCAGCTTTAAATTAAAACAGAATCTTTCATTTGTTTTAAACATAAAAAAAGTTTCTTTCTTTATGTTTCAGTTTTTTAAACATCAGCCTATAAATTTTTTTTTGATGAATCACAGAGCGACCTTGGACGAGACTAATAATTACTTTTCAATTACTGATTGATTACCGTTACGACTCTTGCATTAAACGAGCATTGAAATGCAGAGATGTGTGGTCTCACTGTCTCCAAGCACACTTCAGATGAGCTCGAAAACATCTTAATGATGCAAGTCAAGGACAGGCTTTCTTTCTTAACAAGGGCAAGTTAGATCCATCGCTTAGCACAAGTTACATAACGTGAATGCAGCCAATCAAAGAAACCGAGAAAAGCACACAAAAACATCTGCACGTCTTTTGTTGTGTTCAAGTACAGTTTTAAAACAATTACGCTCTAGATATTTCAGCCCAAACCCACCAAAACAAATACCAATGGAATCTGGCTAATTATTTTGAAGGTCTCCTCAAAGAGTTTAACTGTAGCAGCAGAAAACAAACTAATTACTGTCACAGGAGAAAGACACAGAATCTGTGGGATTTACAAAAAAAACTTTCTCTTGACCGTTCACAGAAAGCACTGCAGTCCTAGGGAATCCCTGGCTGTGAGTGGTACACAGACTGCCCTCAGGTGGAAAGCAACATTAGCCTGGAAAGTATCATTAAAAAGTTACACAATTTTATTGGTCTAACTTTAAACTTAGTCTGCTTTTATTGGTCTACTTAATATCCTTTTGTAGCTTTTATTTGATCTTTTTCAAATTTGGCTCAGTCCGTCCTGAGACCTTTCTGGTTCAAAATGATTTAAAGATTTCTTTAGCTGATTTTGTGAGCTGATGCGGGCTCAAAGAAATATTTCTCATCCTGTGAGTGGTTGTGAGTTTCACAACTGAAAATGGCAGGTTTAGGGGCAGGTCAGTATCAGTAAGGGTTGTGTATTTGGTTTTGTTTTAGTTTGTGATTTTACTGGAACAGAGTTTGGATTAGAGATTTAAATAAGTTTTAACTGGAACTCTTGAAATTGCTGCTTGTCACTATATTTTAAATAGCCTAATCATATGTTTAAATGTCTAATTTAAAGATACTGTATTTCGTGTGGATGTATTGCAAATTGCAAAAAAGTCTAAAAGTTAATATAGGTGGAGTATGTCTACTTTTATTACTGTGCCTACACAGGCATCATATTAAGGCATCATGTACAGTCCTAAAAGAAAGGCTGTTCCATACGGTAGGCAGAAACATTATGCTCCCTTCTAAGATACCTACTATAGCCCTAATTATAGAACTTAATATACATGTGTATGTTTAAACAGATTAGACTAGTTTAAACTCTTTAAGCTGTTTCAAGCTTAAACGAGTCTAAACGACTCTAACCTTTAAATCAGATGTGTTATAACCCAGTTTCTGTATAATGTGCACAACACCTTCACAGCGTGGAAAGAAATAATGGCACATCTTCTTCCTCTACATCCTGATTCATTTGAGTCGTTTTTAAATGGCCAATCAAAGGTTGCTAGGAGACTGCCTGAGTAATGAACTGTTGTCTGGGCCGGAGGCAACTTGAGTGTTAGATTAAATTAATCCTATTAGTGCCACTGAGTGATATAATGATCAACTTCCCAGGTTTGGTCTCCCCCTTCATTTCACTTTCAGACACGTATATATTTATGTGGCTGCTGGTGGACAGATTCAATGTCAAAAGCGTATTTCAATGCCATTGTAGACAAAGAGCATCTTTATTGTTGCAGTTAACATGTTAATTTGAATTCTTCTTGCTGATAATTTGGAATCCACTAATTTCTAGTCACAATACCACAAAAACTAAATTTATTATCGACAAATAATGTTAATAGCACAGTTCAGATGATTTGAACTTGAGTTTAAGGAGAAATTTTTGATTATATTGAAATCTTTAGCATCTTGGTCATTTTGAGACATTGTTAAGATCTCATCTGAAACTAGAAGACAGTCATGGGAGATTGCTGGTTTTATTTTTCTTTATCTGATAAGCAGGAGACAAAAGTGTGTTCTCTGTTTAATCTTTTGCTCTGTAGGAGAAACAACTGAGACATCAAAACGATCTCATTTGGATCTCATTTGTGGGTAGGCATCTCACATCGCACATAGCAAGTTCATGTGCTTTCATGTGCTGTTATATGTAGTTCCAGCCTTGAGAAGTGATTTAATTTTAGCGCTGAAGGTGTTTGTGCAGTGTTCTGCTCTGTCACATTGCTGTCCCATCACTGCACTTTCAAAGGCTTTGCAACCATAGATGCATAATCTGACTGGCATTACCGTTCCACATGACAAATGGAGCACTTGCTAAGAAAGGAAATAGCTGATAGCAACTATCAGAGAACACGTGACCAGTTAAAACGCTGAAAATCTTGACTCCAGAAAGTTCACTGCTTTTCATTGCCTTAATTCCTCACTGTGATACTACAGAGAGAGGTTTTTAACTTAGTTATATAAAGTACTCAGGGTGTGTTTTTATGTATTTTACATACAAATTTATCTGATCAAGATTAATGCTAAACCCTAATGAAAATCCATGTTGTTGTATGTAATAAATATTTTGATAAATCACATAATCTCAAAGCTAGATATTAAAGAAAAAAACTTTAAACTAGTTAGTTACTAAGAAAAGCTAAACTAACAAGACAAGCTACTGTTTCTTAGTAACTAATTACCATTATTCATAAAGGTATGAATTAGCTTATAGCTTGGGACGTCAGTTTAAAGACATGTCTTATTGTCTAGCTTTTGATGCTTTATAGGACGTACAAAGTGATTTTTTAAAACGGAGGTTAAAATCCTCAGCAAATGTACAAACAGATTTAGTCATGACCTCCAATCGATACCACAGAGGCTTTAAAAAATGTTGTGTATGATACTTTGGGGGTGAGGAGCTTCTGATGGACAGGGTCCTACGCAATTCATCTTTGTTGAGCAATGTCTGCTGTAGTTACAAGGTTGCTTCTATCATCCAGAGAGGAAAATGAATCAACAACTCATTTTCCTTATCATTCACTGCGATAAACTGCATCTGACATTAACTGATCCAGGAATGTAAGAATATTGTGGGTGTCGCCAATGTTTACCTTACAGACAATTGTGAAGAGTAACTGCCAACATTTTAATTATTCTGTCTGCAGATGTCTGTTCGTATTGTTTATTTTAAACTTAAAAAATAAAAAAAGGAACAAGATATTCATGCATTCAAAATTGCAGGTTTGTTGTTCAAGCGGAGAAATGGCAAAGAACGATGAGTGTAGTGTGTGTGTTTGAGGAGTGAAGAAAAGGTGTAGTGCATACAGGTCTTATTTTACTTATTTACTTATTTACTTATTTAGAGTGTTCAAACAACTCAGACCAAAGCCTCTGGCACAAGCTAATAAAGGTGCAAACAAACTTAAAATACAGATCAAGCCAAACAATTTTAATGAAATACTAACTCACGTTTTTGTTGTCAATATTTCCCGCTTTCCTTTATTGGAAAATTTTCTTTATTGGGTTTTTGTCAGAAAACAAATGTCAAAATCACTGAATACCAAACCAATACAATACATTAATTGATACACTATAATTTGCATTGTCTGATGAACAATAAAAGTTCCCATAGCATTTAGCACCCACCGAACAATAAGATATTTTAAGCGTGGTGATTTGAGGAATGTTGGTAGTAATAGATTGTGGGCTTATGTAACAAGCAGCACAAAATCTTTGACAGGAAGGAGGAATTAATGACTGGTTGAGTCCTTTGCCTGCTGTTTCAGGGGGCGTGTGGCCCTGCTTGACTCAATTACAGCATTATGACATGAAAATTATGAAAGAAAAAACATATTGAAGAAAAAAAAGAAACCCAAAAAATAAACTTTTCCATCGTTTACACACCAGCATGACATTTTTGCTTCTGAGGAACACTGAGTGAAAGTGACATGTTTTTGTCAGTTATTGTTACCTATAACCAAAATGTGACCTCTGCATTTAACCCATCACACGTGAGGAGTGAACACACACTGCAAGTCGTGAACACACACACCCGGAGCAGTGGGCAGCTATACTGCAGCACCCGGGGAGCAATCAGGGGTTAGGTGGCTTGCTCAAGGGCACTTCAGTTGCTACCTGCCGGCGCTAAAATTGAACCAGTAACCTACTGATCACTAACCCGACTCACTAACCAGTAGGCCACAGCTGCCCCTGTAAGATATTGTGAGGTATGTTGGTAGCCAAACATAAATGGCTTCCATTAATTTCCGTTCTTTGGACATTTCTCAGAAAATGTTCTTTTGTGTTCCACAGAAGGGTGTTGGGTTTGCAATGACATAAGTTACTGGATAAGTTTACTGGACCTGTTTGGTTATGAACTTTCTTCTTTTATAATTACAAGAATTGTTTAAAACAATTAGACCTAATTATAAGAATAATAAGAAGTTTGTTTTGTATAAAACCTTGTATACGTTAATAAAAATATAAGTTACTGAAATATAAACAGAATAATCAATAAAATATTGAGCAGTTGAGCAAAAAAATAAGCAATAAATAAACTACTGCTTGTATTTTTAAAAACTTGCAAGCAACCTCGTCCTTGAGCATTAAACTTGAAGTTGTTTGATCTGAACACTGTTTGTGCTACAGATATGATGAAACAATCTTTAGAAATGTGATAGACCTTTTATTAAAGTAGCCATATCATAAATAGAGACTAGATTTGGGATGGCCTCGTTCAACCTGCAACAAGTTCACTGTAATTAAGGCCATACAAACTTGATCTCTTTGAAAGATCCAACGCTAATCCACTACTTTGGATTAGCGTTGCTTAAAAACATTGTGTTTGTTTTTAGCATCCCAGCTCAACCAATGGTGTGGCTTTTGGGTGAGGCAACCTGCTTGTCTGACCAATGGCAGGCTTCTCTAAATCATTTTTTTCTTTTGCAAAAAAAAACATTCAGTTCCATTTGGTAAAGCTTGTGTCATGGGAAATCACACACTTCACCATTATTGGAACCTAAGACCCATTATTGGAAACTGTTTTGGATCAATAGTTAAGGGAATGGAAAATCCAGAATGCTGTTGGATACCTATAGGTGATGTCTTTAAATTGAAGCTCCATCTGTGCACAACATTACCGACACGATCAATCCGTCAGTGCTTTCCTGGAGCTGTGGTCCACCCCCAAATTACTCAAATGGCCTTTTTCAGGGTCCATCCTTTGATGGAGACCGCACCTGCTAAAGCCTCATTATCAACCATGAGCTTCATCATGGGCTGACAGAAAATCTCTACGCGTCTTTTTTCTGTCCCCGGGTCCACAATCACTCCCTGTCCACCTGAGGAATAATAGAAAAGTTCATCTCCACTATAACGAAAGCGTCTGTAGATCAAGTTCAATAACTCTCAACAAGTGAACTTCCATTTCCCCTCTCCTTTTATCAAGTTGCTATTCATCATATTTCTTCCCATTTGCGCCGTCTTCCAATTATTTCCCCTGCCTCTGTATTTTTAATAAGCCATTATGTGCGGATGTTTTCTTAATTTTTCTCAAATGGCACTTAGAAGAGGCTTTTAATTCCCGCCGTTTAAAACAGCTCGCAAAAGTGATTTCGGTAATGTGCGTTTTGCTAAATTTTTTCGTTTCTGTTTTTTCACGTAATTACACAGCAGTTTAATTCACCCTGTGGCCTTCACATCTTGAACATTTATGCATTTGTCAGACGCTTTTATCCAAAGCGACTTGCAGTACATTCAAGTTCATAAAAATACATTTTATCAGTACATATGCTCCCCTGGGATTCAAACTCACAACCTTTGCGCTGGTAACGCACAGCTCTACCTACTGAGAGATACTTCTTAGAGATGCTGTTCGACTTGTGATGTCACACTGACATTTGTAAAAATGTTCCAGTGACAGCGAGGTAGTCCTAGTTTTACAGAGACAGCAGAGAGCATGATGGGAAATAACTCAGTGACAGGATGCTTTATGCCCATTGGTTTAAAACAACCATTAAGTTGATTTCCTTTCTAAAATGTTCGCCTGTTAACGAATTACAGTTATGAATTACAAGTCAACACTTTCTGCTAACAATTTAAAAGTCCTAAAAAAGAATTATTTATAGAATTAAATTCCAGAGTATTTGAGCAATCATATCTCTTCATGTAACAGCTGCAGGGCTGCAGTTGCGTTTATTTTATTAGCGACAAAGCAATTGTTATTATTAGCACTTTTTTGTGTAGTTAAGTGAGAAATAATTTTTCCCCCACATGCAAAGATGTAAAGTACCCTCAGCTACTTTTAAAATGAGCTGCGTGACATTTTGGATAAACATTCGCATTCAAATTTGAATTTCTTATTCAGTTCTCATTTCAGATTAACCTTTGAATTGTGAAAAAAGGGTCTAGAGAATAGATAGATAGTCACAGACATAGACTGGAGTTAAAATACAGTGCAGAACTCTTAACAAACCAGACCATCACCTTCAACCGGTTTAGCAGATATATACCTTTACTTGGCAACAACAAAAATATTTGCTGTCAATAACAAGCCAGGCAAAGTGAAATCTCACTCATGTTATTTCTAGACATGTTTGCTAAAGCAGGGCACTTTTGATATATTGGCATGGTCCACAAAGAACCAATTTTATATCTGAGAGAGTTTAAGTAGTTTAAGTTGTTGCCTTTTTGTTAATCGCTTATTAGTCTGTTCCTGTTTAAATTCTTTGTATTTAAATGGATTACTGCTGTGAAAGAAAATATTTTCAAGCAATATTATTCATGAGACAATAATGTACTGAGGGAGCCAAAACAGACTGTTCTTTGTACTCAAAGTTTTTATTTACTTATTTGTTCATTTTAACCTTAATTTACTCTTAACTTGAAGTCGTTCCCAACACTGTTGGCAACTGATACTCAAATGTTTTGATAACACTTTGATAAAACTTTAACATAAACAAATCATGTTGAGTTCATTCAAATATGAATATAAAGTGACCTCAAAAATATTTGTATGCTTTCTTCATACTTATAAATGTATTAATGATTTCTTTATAAATAAGATATAAAACCAATTGAAATGTGTAAACAAATGATAAAGTCTGTTTTGTCAAAACTAATTTTCTTTTTTCTTTATTTCTATTTTGCAATCAGTTTTAATGGAAGTGATGTCATATACAAGTTTTTCTTGTAGAAGTTATACTGTAACAACTGTTTACATGCTTATCTAATGTGTAAGTGTTAAATTTAAACAGTATGCCTGTTATTTTACTATTTGAAGCCTAACAAACTTTTTTTATGTGTGTTTGTGTTATCATTCTGAAAAACCACATGGTTTGATTTCCTGTTATTAAATGCACAAA
>JAZGTK010021360.1:0-10652 GCA_036877625.1 Ambastaia sidthimunki
CAGAACTGGTGATGGGTGGATTTGACAGGTCACATGTTAAGGAAAAATCTTGACCTTCTTAGATGTTGGGTTGCTCTATATGTTGGCACACACAGATTTTCAAGAATGAAAGACAGAACTGTTGCACACTTTCATATTGTGGCTTCTACATTCTGGAACACTTCATAATGTAGGACTTTAAATGTAAGACAGCTGGCAGCTGCCTTTGCAGGTCTCTTTAATATTTCTGTTGTTTTTTCTAGACAATTAAATTAGATGGAGACCAAATAAACTCTTTATTCTTCTCACATTTTTCTCTGGAGAACAGATCCCAGTAATTTCACATTTCACCTCTAGAGTTTTATAAAAATCCCTCAATTATGTCTAAACCTGTGCTCTGATTTTCTCAGAGAACGAAGTCTGCAATCACAAATCAGATTTAAATACTTCTCATCAGCTACTTTCAAGACCATTAACTGAGCTATAGATAGATATTTCTACTCATGTTTAAAGTTAACAGCAAATGATAAGTTAACTCAAATGAAACATAACTGAAAAAAGGGCTCCCTAGTTATGAAATAGCAACCTGGGCAATGAAATCTTCCTATTTTATTAATGTCAGGGTCATGGTGCTTTACAAATATGGGGTAACAACACAACAGCTTTTGGTTAACTAGGGAGTTAAGAGAGCACAGTTCTACTCAAGCAAAATGATCAAATCAAGCCCAGATTGCTTAAAAACAAGGGTCATTATGAGCAAATTAGGGGCATTTTCATGGAATATTAGACCAAAATAACTTACAAGGTCTTCATGACATTGTTTCTCCATAACAGCTACAAATCTAGAAGTGAATCAGAATAAGCAGTTAAGAGAGAAATGTGTATAAATTCTGTGTAAATCTAAATGGCTAAATTTTGTTTTTCTAAAATTCCTAAGCCATAATCATATAAGACAGTTTTAGGTCCTTTGGCTGTCTAAAATATCAAAGCTAGCTATGGTTCCTTGTAGACACCCAGTCAATGATAAAACTTTTGACAGCTTTACTATTCAAGTGGTTTGGTGCTACATTTTTTAGAAAATGGAAAGTGCTGATGGTTAATCTTTCCTTTTCCTTTTGAAAAATGCAGACTCTATGGATTTGTGTCACAGACCATGTTGTTTTAGCCTGGTCAGGTTTTGCAGTATTTAACCTTTCCCCAAAGAAACAAACAGCTGTTCATTGACAGAGTAACCTCGTCATCACAGTATGAAAACTGGTAAAAATTGTTACATAGGCATTTTTCTTAAGTTAGCAGATGAATCCTGTGTTGCAGTAGCTCAACTGGTAGAGCATTGCGTTAGCAGCGCAAAGGTTGTGGGTTTGATCCCAGGGAACACAAGTACTGATAAAAAAAAAATGTATGCCTTGAATTTGCTGTAAGTCACTTCAAACCATTTGCCAAATGACTAAATGTAAATGAATCATCACACCTGTAGTTATAAAGCTAATAACCTACAAATCATTTATATAGGTTAACATTTATATTGGTATATACCTGTATGTTCAGATCTGTGTGTCATTACAGACGGGAGATGGTAGAGGGTTAGGAGATCACTTATTAACCATGTGCACTTTAATAGCTTTCTTACAGGAAGCAAGCAGCCGACTTTTACATAGAACATCAGTTAAAGTCTTTTTAAGTAAGTCTTTCCTGAGTAAGTGAGTGAGTGAATGATTGACTGGACTTATACGTAAGAGCAGTTTTTGAAGGAGACTCTGACACTTGTGTCATGTTAAGTTTCTATTGACATTGTCATAATGACATTGAAAGGACTTTCCTTTGACTTTGCATGTGTTTTCAACAACAACAGCGGTCATGGACATCACAGTGATTTATAGACTGTATGTACTGTAAATTATGTGAGTGTATTAGTTATATTGTAGTGAATTTGCATCTTATGTTTTACGTTTATTAAATGAGGTAACTGATATCTTTCCTTAATACAATCCCATTGAAAGACAGTGACTATGACAGGCAGTTTCTTTTGTTTAATGATAGTAATCTGGTGCAGTTTGTGAGCTCTGGTCTGACTGATTTTGATGTGGCTTGAAAAGATACATCTGACAGTCTCAGAGCCAGTTTGTTACTGATGGTATAAAAAATGCAGGACATGAGTCAGACTCATTCACATCTGCTGCACGAGTAACAAACATAAAAGAAATAAAAACCACCTGTCAAAAGTATTTAATCAAGCTGGTCATAAATCTACTGTTCAATTCTGTGCTCTTATTTAAATCTCAGTTCCTAATGTTTTTAACTGTATCGGATGGCAATCGATATTTGTGATACATATCGACACATATAATTAGTGAGCTTGAGAAAGCTCAATGCTGATTATGCATGTTTGGTAATATAATGCTTATTATATTTGTCTGCTAAGAACTGGACTTCTTCCTCCCTTCCATTGTGGGTCATGGCCCATCCAACCCAGCCAAGTATTCTGACGGCACCTGCTGCATTAACAAACCTCATACCATCTCTGAGGGTAAATTCACACACAAACTGCCACAACCTGCTGATTATGTCTACTGAAGCATCTTTAATATAACCCATTACAGACAAGATACAGAGTAAGGTATTTGGCATTTGTAACATACGGTATGTAGTGTATAATTAACCCATCCCTGTCTCTAAACTTGTCTGACAGGTCACAGTATCGATGGGAGAACTATTGCTGCGTCCAAACAAGCTTACTTGTTTACTCCTTCGCTATTCCCTTTAAAGTGAATGACATTTGAGTCCACTATATGAGGAAGAAGTGAATGAAAATGAGTGATCTCGAACACTGACGTGTAGTAATTACTGTTGCAGACAATTTTTGTCCTAAACATTACGTCTGTCATGTGACAGATTGTATTGTTAAACTGTTTATATAAAAAACTGTCTCATTTTAGCAACCAACTGGGTTCTATCCCAAAATCAATTTATTTCATTTGTAATTGTTTTCTGCTTATGTAAGTGTGTCCATGCCCTCCTACCCTACTGTTGTTTTGCTTGTTAGACATTGATGAATGTAAAATCTCCAAAGCCAATGCACACTTTTTAACCAAGCCTTCGGTTTGGATTTGTCCAAATCCTTCTCCTGGTCGCTGTTCATAGAGCATGCCGCCAGGGCACTGACCTGTGAAATCTCAAATCCTCTCGATAGGGCTGAGGTGGATATTTCACATAGTGGCCGTAGACTAAGCAGGCTACAAGTTGATTTTGTACATTGCCGTGGGGTGATTAAGCTGGAGAGAATGTCACATACACATACGTATTGGAGCCCCAACAGTAGTTCACTCAATCAGTCACAAACACAAAAAGTCATGTTTAAAGACTTACCATAGTTTTGTCATCGTTTGTTTTTTTGATTGATTTTAGGTTTTATAAAATGTCCTAATGTAATCGTTAAAGACTTAATAAACCTCAATAAACTTCTAATTACTGTTTATTATAAGGTAGTTGTTAAATCTCTCACAAGTTTGTCCAGTCTTGTCTTAACTGAAATTTAGACTCCCCTCCAGCTTTGACTGCCATAGTTTTATGGTACCATGTTAAAATTCAGTTTGAGCCCTCACTCAAGTTCGTTTTACCTGCTAACATTATGTTGATCTTGTTCTTATTGTGTTAAGTCACCAACTTTCTAGAGATGTACCAATTCCACACCTACACTCATATATACACATATACACCACCAGCAACAGTGTTGGCGAGCAGTGATTTTGTTAAAATTGCAGCCCTTGTTACATTTTGATTGGAGATTTAGAGCCCAAAGGTAAATAATTAAAAAAATAGCCAGTAATGAAAGCAGAGAGAGCAGCTACAATTAGACAGATTATATTGCATCAACTGCTCTATTAATTTGGAAATAATTTTTGGATTACAAACTAAAACAACATGTTAAGGCATATTAAACCTCTATTAACTGTTATTAGTTGGTTAATGTAATAAAATTAAGTAATAAAATTGCAGTCTCAAAATGTTTTAAAATGTCCTTTAAGATGTTGTCCTTGGCCCTGTTGGGCCTAAGTTTTAACTTAATGAGTACAACCTGTTTCCAACAGGACCAGAACATAAATAAAATGTTCTGGGCCCTGCAAAAATGAGCACCCTACCTCAACCTACAAGACTATTTCACATTGCATACCTATTTGTAAGTACATTGAGTATGCATAGTGCTTATAGTATATAATGTAGCTGTAGGTAAGGTGTAAAAGTCAGGATTCTCTGAATTGCCTGTGTCTGCCATATACTCAAACGATTAGCATGCTATAATTATTGGATAATCATTTACTCAAAGCAGCTTAGGGTCACATCACTAAGTTGTAGTGCATTTTTACTTGCCCATTGGTTCTTATGTTCTTTTAATAGAATGCAATGATTAACCAGGACTTGTTATGTGGTGTGAAGAGAGTTTTCCTAGATGGTTAATGTTACTTTCATTCTAAAATGGCTTAAAACTTTGGGCATTGGTCATTAATGTATTCTGTGATTCATGCCATATGGTCCAAAGTTCATAACAGTAAATCAGTTGTGGTTGAAAACAATTGTAAAAGTTCACATTATATTAATAATGGACCTTCAAAGCAAACTTGACCTACCAATTAAAATGATTGGCCAGTTTTCTGTTCAGTCATGGGATGACTTTAACAGTATGAAAGGCCTACCTGGCTGATACAGTATTGGCTTTCATGTAGGCTATCTTAAGATGTCATCCAATTACGACATGTAGCTTTGAACTGAAACCTCTCAACCAAAACACTTGACTAAAAAGATTGGTTTGTTGAGAAGTGGCTTATGACAGAAATAGACAATAGACGTGTTGCCTGGCAGTGCTGATACCATTGCCTAGCAACAGGGCTGATTGTGGATAAAGGTTACTGTGAGGTTTGGAATCTTTAGGGTCACCAGTGGTGCTAAGGGAGAGTTAGGGATGTATAAAAATGTCATTTATACCATAGAAGAGATTTTTCTGGGGCAATTATTACTCAGAAGACATTGATGCCCTATATCAACTGCATAAACTGTGTGTCGTCCCTACCCTCGATTCCTAGAAAACATTAAGTGTGAAACTAGAAATATGGAAACATTAAACTAATGGTCCATCATTGCTCTTTCAGTTGTTTCATGTTTGATTAGTGCTGTGTAGTATTTTGTTCAGACTTTGCCCTGTCTCTTGGTGCTGGTAAATGCCGGTTATTATACCAACTTGTCAGATGTATGTCCTTTAAATCAGCAAATATAATTGCTCTTTGTCAGAGATTACTGTTTCTTGTTATAATAATAAAACCGAATGTGCTGTTATTAAATCAGGGGCAACAAAAAATATTTAAAAATTATATTGCCTGAAAGTCGGTTCATATCAAAAGTTGTGTCTGTTGAGATCATCTCACACAAAGGAGTGACTTTTAGACTAAATCAAAAAATATTAATAAAAGTAATGTTTGTTTTCAAATAGTTTCCTCAAACACTCCCCTGTTGGCTATTGGTTATCGAAACAGATAGTCCCACCCCAATCTCATACCATTGGTTGAGCCAATATTGCTATGCCACAGCTCCTTTATATTAAACAGGCATAGAAGAAATTATTTTATCATAAGAAAAACAATTACCCAGTTCATCCTTAAATAGCTGCATTTAAAGGGTTTTGTTTTCATGCTGTGGAAACATGACACACAACAGTCTATTATTGATACCTCTGACCATATTGAAATTGAAACCACAAAGCCCTAACTCTGCTGATGAATACACTGTGTTCTTTTTATTATTATAATCTTCCAGCACTCAGTCAAAAGGAGCAGAAGTTGCCTTCTCACATAATTATTAATATTAGATTAACGTCTCTCCTTTGAAGTACTCCTTCATGATCTTGTGAACTGTTTGTTGGCCTTTAACTCTGCATAATCATATTGGTTAAACAGAAGGTCAAACGTCTTGCCACTTAACAGATGCTTTTCATCCATTCTTTTTATATAGTACTTTAACTGTGGGGCAGTCAAGGGCATACAGTCAATATAGCAGGAGCATATCACATGAGTTCCCAGATTACTGCTACTTGGTATTGCACTTGAAACCTTTGTGTTTGCATCTCAAGTTCTTAATCATTAGACCTCCTTCCAATGATTAGTCTCCTCTTAGAAGTGCAGTATGTTTCTAAAACCATATGAGTTTAATTAGCTTAGCTTAGTTTAATTAGCTTGTTTTAACTTAAGCTTTACTCAGCTATGTGTAGATTAATTCCCCAGAGAACTTTAAACATGCAATGTCACAACATTGCTTGGTTTGTTTGTAAATCCCAAACCAGCCTGTCATAGCAACATTGACTCAAGCAGTGGTGTCAGTTTGAGATGGGACTGTCTGTTCAATTGACAAATGGCAGATAAGGATTGTTCAGAAACATCATTCTATTTTTTTTTTATTAAGAATTATACCATTAAGTCACCATTAAATATAATATTGATTCAAAACTTTCTTTTATTTACTGTTTTATATGGACTAAAGCATTTTATTTAATTTATTTGTTAGGTCATTGATAAGCTTTAACACCCGTTAACACCTGTTAAACTTATCTTATGTTTACCTCAGACTGAAAAACTACATTTTCCATAAATTCATGTACACACTACATCCCATAAAATACTAATTTGTAAAAAATGACTTGTGAAAAAAAGCTTTTGTATTAGTTTGTATCAAACTTTGTATTAGTTTGTGGTTTGTGAGTGGTTATTTAATATCAGTCTGTGTAGACAGTTTGTGTATTCATATGTCCATGACACAGCTTTCCATTTGCTTTAATGTAGTAGAAGTAGATGACATCATTTGTTTTGCGGGTTTCAAATCAGAACCTTTCATTTAGAAATCTTTCATTTATTCTTGTTTTCCCAGCATTGATGGGAAAGAAAATGGATTTGAAAGCTCTGCAAATGGTAAGTGCTTAGGGAAATTTAAATGAAACAATGTTTCAATTTTTATTTACTAATGTTTGATAAAAAAAGACATTAATTGTTACAAATCGGTTCATGCTAACAAATACATGAAAAGGGTTTTATTCAAGTAGTAAAGGAATGAAAGATGTATATGTTTTGTGGATATAAAATTTACTTTAAAAGATTCACTTTTTAAAATATGTTTACATTTACACTTGTAGTAAAACTGATAACATATAGGGAAGTAAAACAAGTAGCTTCTTTTCAGAGAATGAAATCATATGAACCAACAGTAAACTCAATTGTTTTTTCCCTTTGATGTAACCTGACCTCACCATCGACCATGTAATCAGTGACCAGATCAGTAGCCTCCCACATGTCCAAATGAGTCGTTAGCTGACCAATTACAGGGCAGCAGCTCAGTCACATGACCCTGCTGAAAATAGTGTACAGAAGATGCCCCTGGGCTAGAATGAATCAATGATGGTTTTGTTACTATTAGAAAGCATGTATGCCCAATGCTGAGACTGTGGTTTATAAAAGAATTACACAGTGATAATGGTGTGTTGGAGTGGTAGGCCTAGACATTTTAGACTTCTATTCCTAATGTGTTGGATAAATGGTCTAGTATTACTGCATTATTAATGGTTTGGTGTTTTGTATGAAAATGTTTTATAATAAAAATTCCTAGATGATTAAATCAACATTGATGATGTTGATATCTTCCTTTCTAATTCATGATACATTATGTTATGTATTATGTATATATTATGTATGTTTTGTATCACTATATTTTCTTTTTTTAGGTATAGAGAATTGAAATTGTTTTGTGCTTTATTCAGTTTTTAAACATTTCTGTTCTGCAGTTAAACATGGATCAAGCCAATGCTGAGGCGGTTTTAGAAGTTAATAAAAGGGTTATAGCAGAGTATACTGTAAGTATAGGTTTCTCTCTGTGCTGTTAAAAAATATTGCACTAAAGAATACATTTATAAACCTCTTACTTGTTATGGGTACTATATACAGTATGTACTGACATTTTAAGAGAACTGTCACAGCAAAATATGTTGCCTTGTGTGGATCAGATGGGATTCCAGTTATGTTTAATTATTCATTGAGAGAAGTGGATGTAGTCCCTGAAATGTTGATTGAGGGAAACATTCAGCTATGTCGCAACTATATGCACACTTATCACCCTCTGTAAAGGCACAGGCAAGAATATAAAACTACATGAATGCTTTTCTCTCAGCAATTTGTCTGTTATAGCACAGAATTATGTAACAGTACATTGAATACATGGAAGAAAAAGTTTTATGGACCTGTTTACTGTTAAACTTCAGTAAAATGCTCTCTTGTCTTTTAGCCGAATAGCAACGATTTATTCAAATAACAACCACCCAAAACTTTTGGACCAAAATAAACCATTTTCGGTTCTGGGTAATTGAGGCCAGAGGCTATTTTGAAGTACAGGGTCTTGGCTGTTGCCATGAAAACCATCTCATCAACATGCTTATTGCCTCACATTTACCAAAGCACAGACTGCACACTGCAGGTGTGACCACAACACTATTCATGAGCTTTACCTGTGCAAACAGAAAAATCAACCAGCAACCAAATGATTTGATTCTATAATTTCTTTGATAATAGCAATGATGTTGTTCTGTTAATATTTCAGTACAGAGAGTTTGTTAGCAAGCAAGCAAGTTTGTTAGTTAGCTAGCAACAAGCAGATCTGTTACCATCTTGCTGCAGAGTGACTGATCTTATTATGTAATTTGTGACAAAGTCTTGGGTAGTAATTTGATAGTAACCTGAAATCTGGCTTACATGACAAGAATTTACCTATAAACATTCCTTTTGTAAGTTTAAAACTTGCAAAATTTCTCATTTTTATGATCACATTTTATTATCATCACATTTTATTATTACTGTAACACAAGCTCATATGCAACAGCCCTGCTCTTCTTGGGTAGCAGAGGGTGCAAATACAGAGGTTGCCACTGATAGTTAAGTGAAAACTTTGGCTGAAATGGGGAATTCCTTTGATTAGCTTCTGTATCCGGATTCCTTAATGATAACCCTTAACCAGTTTGTTATTCATCTATTTTGAAATTTCTGTAGTGATTTGTTGCAAATTGTCCTGGAGATCCAAAAACAACTTTAACTTCCTCTGTATTTTTTATTTTAAAATATGAAACTAAAAAGATGCTATTGTAAACAACGTAACTAGATCTAGAAGACGTGGAAGTTGCTTGAGGGCAGTTTAGTGGTTTGTGCTTGGTGGGCACTGAACATCATCCTAGTAATTCTAATACCCCACATGGTTATACATACCAAACACAGAGGCCAACTCATCAAACCAGATTAACACAGAATGAAAACTAGTCTTGTTGTGAGTAACCTGTGCAAAGAACAGCAGCAACAATTGTTAGCTTTGACGTCCTTTAATTTATGTTTATTAAGAGGTGGACCGGTAACCTGAGTCCTCCAGCTGCTCCAATGTTATTCCAAGGTCTGTTCAAATAATAAGCTCTTTCATTGCTACAAGCACAGCAGGTAAAATGGGGAGAATAGTTAACTCTTGATTGCTTGCGTTGCAGAACATGGTAGATCTTTGTTCTGGATGAGAACTTTGTGCTGGACCATGCATGACTCTGGAGATTCATGCTACAGTGCCCAGAGTGCCCAGAGCCTTCCATGAGTTCTGTGGACCTTGTGGGTGACAGATTTTATTACATGCTGTGTAATAAGGTGTATTTAATTTTCAGTTTCACAAAAAAGCTGATACAGCCACAGGCACCATGTAATTGTTTATATATCTGTTAATATAGCAATTTTAGTTCTCATTTACAGTATACTGTACAGTACATAGTATACAATGTATAAAGTCTCTGCTGTGGCTTCAAGGTCATATCAAGGTTGTAAGGTTGTAAGTATAACAGAAGAGTTAATGGTCCCTCAGTCTCTTGGACTCAATGACCTCTTTTGCCTTATGTATCATGTACTCTCTGAAGGCATATCACCTGTACACCCCAGGTAAAAATCTGCTTTGTGTCTGCTCAGCTTGTAGAAATGTACACCTCCATCAAGGTTTTATCTTGTACAAAAGATTAGTCTGCTCGCTCATGATGCATGACGACTGTTTCGGCTCTTGATGGCTACTATCCAGTTTGCTAAGTGGCAAAGGAACCCTGGTACCTTCAGGACCCAGCTGTGATGTTCCCTTAGATAAGAATTACAATTCTTGCTTCATGGAGTTCTTGGACCAGGGTTCATCTGCAGTATATACAGTTCTAAAAGGTTTGATAATTATCTGGACTTTGGCATTTTAAGTGAAAAGCTCACGGTCTATTTCCTGTGAATCATCTAGTAAGGTTAGAAATGTCTAGAAAGTCTTTCAGTTTTAAAGAACCCACAAAATCATAATTAAAGTATTGTGCCGTTGGGCCCATTACTTGTTTTGAGATTTTCCATAAGCAAATATGTACGTGTAATGAAAAATTAACTTATAGCACTAAATACATTTAAAATGAGTCGTATTTCTCCTCTAGAAAAATTAACTCACAAATATTGATGACTCATTCTGCAAATTTTTGTCCAGTAATATGTTCTGTTGAACAAGAACACCCCTTGCACCTGCTTTTGACTAGCAATACCAAGCAGCAAACCACTACCCATGATTGTGGTCAACTAAATGCTATTGGCTATTACAAGAAATGTTAA
>JAZGTK010021361.1:0-10652 GCA_036877625.1 Ambastaia sidthimunki
TTGGGGGGGGGGGTATGGGATACATTTCCTGTACATAGCTGTACCAGATTACTCTCATGGGTCTGGTGTGTGTGCTGACAGCTAATAACCTGTGATATAGACCCTCATTTCAGCCCAGCGGTTGGCTTCAGCATTAAACTAAAGCTGGTCACTCACTGAACTGATATACAGTGTGCCGGGCTGCTTACCTTCAGTTCCCTGTCTGAAGTGTAAATCAAAACCCTCTCTCAACATCAGGGTGAGAAAAGCGGCACAACTGTCCATATCCACCACTAAACTACCCGTGCACACACTCACACACCCCACTAAGTCCCACCAGATCACTCTTTATTGCAAAGAAATTCATCATATTTGCACCAGATTGCAAACTGGACCCAATAGAGTGAAATGAGAGGTGGTAACTGAAGGTTGTAGGTTCGAACCCTCAGGGGTAATCCATGAGCCAACACCATTGTGCCTCAGGCAGCCATAAATGTCACTTTGAACATAAGCATCTGCTAAATGACTTTTCAATTATTTATCAGGTGTAGCCCCATGGAGATGCCAACGCACACACTCGGTGTGAAAACGTGGTCTTCCACTTACCAGAGAGAGGTGGTGGAGATGTAGTGAACCATCTGAATGAAGGGGAGAGGATCTGAGGTGGCTCCACAGTTGTTACAAACACACTGCAAAAAGAAAAAATACACAATATGAAACTATCAGATAAAACTGAATTAGATGTGAATGCAGTTAAAACTGAATCTGATTCAGTGTTGAGTTTGAAACTCATTTGACTTGATTTATTCAAAGAAACTCATAGTTGACATTTATTCAAAAATTTGAATAAAACCTGGTTCTTGATTTCAAAGCCTGTTGAGAAACGACTACCAACCTGTTCAAAAAGAGTCATGGCGAATTTCTGGTGTGGGATGCAGTGCTTGGCCGTGCAGATGTCCTCCTTGGTCTCGTCCGAGATGTGGAAGTGGATTCTCATCAGAAGGTTCTCCTACAAGAAACACAGATCACTGGATCTCTTCTGTAAGTGTGTGTGTGTGTGTTCAACTATATATTTCGGGGGACAATTATAAAATATGAAATATAAAGTCAGCAAAACCTCATTTTGAGGATGTCCTCATTTGTGAAAACTTGATGAAAATAAAAGTTTCTCTTTTTAAATTCTAAAAGTGCAGAAAGTTTTTTGTTGGGGTTTGCTTATAGTGTTTATAAATAGCCGTTTATAAAAATAATCTAGTCTATGGAATGTCCCCATTTAGATAGATAAGTAATGTGTGTGTGTGTGTGTGTGTATGTGTGTGTGTGTGTGTGTAAAAACACAGCTTGCTTGCTTGTGCATTGCTTTATATGTCCTTTGATCTTCCTCTGATAAATAATTCTGGAACAAGATGTTTAGCAGCAAGTTTTAGTGCAAAACAACATGCTGGTTGTTTGTGTGAGCCATTAAACAGCATCTCTGAGTCTGTGTACGTGTGTTTGAGAGAGTAAGCTGTGCGGTCCGGCTTATATTCATTTTTCTCCGTCAGCACTCACTTCACGTTAATCTGATCAAGTGAGAACACATCTATTTTTCATAAGAGTCCTTTTGATTCCCTGGCTGAACAAATTTAAAATCAATCGATCACACTGCAAGTCCCTGACAAAGGAATACCGGGTGAACGAGGGGGAGAGAGAGAAGGAGAGCGAGAGAGAGAGAAAGGAGGTGAACAGGACCATATATCAACCCCCCCGTTCTGTGCTTTCATCTCACTAACAGCCGCAGAGCGCGCCTGCAACACCCATAGAGCCAGCGGTGTGCTTTAAAACTGCAGCCGCCCAAACGACTGTACAAGACACGCAAGATTTCAGCAGAAGTAGTCAGATAAACCGCAAACAACACCAAAGCTATCCAAGCCAGAATCATTCAAAGCACATATATTAACTAAGAGATAACTGTAAATCACAGCACAGCAATCTGGCCCAGACACGATAAAAAAATAAAACAGAAAAACACCCTAAGTGTATATAACTGAGTAGAAAACAATGATAAACAGCAGCATCTTACACAATAATTTAAAGACTCAAAATGCTTCACAGGGACCTTCCAAACGTCTTTATAATTAGTTCATTAAAATTAATTAACTAAACAAACCAATTGACTAAAATGAATCTGATTTTCCAGCGCTACATACGAGAGGACAGTTTAAAAGTATGCGACTGTTGCATCAGCTTGTTTAATTGTAAAGCTACGTGTGCAATGATACAAAATAGCAAGTAGTGTTTTTATAACAATTCATAACTATTTGTTGAAAAAAACAGCTTGTTATTAAAAAACCTACAACATCTTGACTTTTAAAAATTACATGTTCCGTTATGTGACGATAACCAAGTATTGTCTGTTTTTAGTTCTACTTTCAGTTAGTTACTCTTTAGCACAGTTAACCACTCAAAGTTCACCAAACTCAGTCACAAAGATTTCCATGAACTGCATTCGAACAAACTTCTTACGCTACAAAATATCAGGCAACAAAATGTCAGGCGCTCGTCGTTTAGCACCACGCGATAAATAATTAGCGTGCAAAGCGTTTTATTTCCTGTTCGGATAACAGCGCAGCTATTTATGCAGCGGTGCAGATGTGCATGGAGGCGCAGAAATGAAGAGTTGGCATTTCGCTAATGTACCATCCGCGTCTGGTGCGCGTTGAGGAGAGGGGTCGACGTCTGAGAGCGAGGAGGGATGGCAAGACGAGCGTTCTGGCCCCGTGCCCGTCTCTGCCTCATAAATGCGGCAGTCAGGCAAAAGGAGAAACGGTGGCAGCTCCATTCAACAGATCCTCAGCTAAAAATAATGATCCCGGGACGGAAACGAACTTTTGTCGCTGAACTGCAGACGAGGTGCTAATTGAACTAAATAACGTTTGATGATGCTGTCTTTTGTGACCTTATGAGTAAGCACAGCTGCATTCACAAATCTATGGCAGAAAAGCCCTGACACAGACAGTACGGGATGCATATAAATGGGTATTTAAGACGGAGCCAATCAAAGGGTCTCTGGGCGAGCTATCTTGATTGGACAGCTCAGCCGCTCGCCTGTGAATGATCGTTCAATCGCTTACTTGCTTAAAAGCAATTATCTGTATTGATGCTCACACGGTTGTGTCTTTTAAGGACATAAATGTGAGATAAACACAATCTATGGTCCTTAATCAGGTCCAGCGGAATAATAAGGTCTGAGGATTAGGGAAGTGGGTGGGAGAGCAGGGAACTATCTTATAGAATCATCTTCATCTATAATGATCTGATGTCCAAGCTCATCTCCAGCAACCACAGGGCCAGTCAATATACCTGCCGTAAAGACTATGAATTTTACTCTTATAAATCTACAGCTCTGTCCAAATCTAGTGTCACTGTTTACTGTATATAAGCGACTGGCTTATCATGGGGCAAACACACAAAATCAGTCTGTGTGCAGTTTTTAATTGCTGGTCTATATAAACGATTATAAAACAGTACTTTTTAAAGCATGTCTTTAGTCCACCGTCTTCTAAACGTTCTCACAATGTTGGCGAATATTCTCTACAAGCTCTCTTAAAGTTATTATAAAAGTTCTTGCAGTAACATTAGTAGAACTTTTATAACATTATGTATCATATATATCAAAAATGTTATTTTTTAAGTTGTTAGTGGAATGTTTCAAAAATGTACAGAATTAAAAAAGTTTGACTGACGTTCTTATAACCAAGCAATACCATTAATACAACGTCTAAAAAAATTGGACATTTTGAACATTCCTAGAACATTCACTATAACATTTTTAATGTTTTTGTTACTTAATGGAAACGTTAATGAAACACTGGTCTTACAACCAAAAATTGTTAGCTGGGTAGCTTTGTTTAAATACAAGAACACAGCCTCATATATTCCTCACATTAAACACACGAGGCTCAGCTATGACTCACAATTGATTCCACCATCTGGTCTGATGTTAGCATGGTGACACTCTAAACCACACAAAAACATACAGCACACACACACATATTGGGTGAAACAGAGTATTTGTAATGATGAAGGTACTTTTTAATTTTTACAGTACTGTTGGTTAAAAGTCACTGTAAAATTATCAAGAAAAGTAAGAAAATCTCCAGCATAATTTGTTGGCAGATGCCACTGGTGAAATATTTTATTATCAAATGAAATTTATAGATTGAAGTGTTGATTAAGTCCCATCAAACTATTTCCTGAGGGTCACTGTACTGTATAAAATGCTGCCTTCTTAGACTTTACACCTAATAACACATTGTCTTTGTTTGGAACAGCCTTCATGTCGGGGTACCTAAAACAGTACTAGGTTCTAGAACAAACATACTTATTTGTTTGTTTGCTTGTTTGTTGGTCTATTTATTTATTAACTACCACCATTCCTCAAACAAAAGATAAGAACCATAAAACTGTAGACAAGGAATTTAAAATTGTAGATAGCTTTCGTCTAGTAGTCCATTTCATGTAAACTCACACAGAGTTCTGCGAGCATGCCATTAGTAAGCCGTTCTGAATCAAATATAGTTATCAAAAACATGTCAACACGTCCTGCCAGAAACATCACTAAAACAAAACTTTTTCTGCGTACAGAGTAAGACATGAATATTTTAAGAAGTCCGACTTCATCTGCCTCAAGAGTTCACAATTCTATTTCTACCGCTAGTCAAACCGCGCAAGGACGTGCACAAGCAGCAACGCTAGCGATGCAACACGGAACAACTCCAGACTCTCAAGATCAAGGTTGACAGATTCCAAGAGAGAAGAGGAAAAACGAGAACAGGGAAAGGTGACTTGAGGAGAGATGGGAGAGGATGGGAGGGAGCGAGAGGAAATGCCTGTAGAGCAGAAACAGCCAAAGGAGAGACAGAACGAGATGAGAAGACAGGAGCATACTGTGATATCGGCAAAAGCGAAAAGTAACGTATGAGGATAGGAAATGAAACGGGGGAAACGGGGATGTCAAGCGAAGCCTTACGAAACACTCGGCCGCGTCGTCCATGATGCCCAGCTGGAAACGCTGCTCGTCTTGGAAGGTTTTGGCCAGAGCGCTGCGCAGAGCGTCGGACGGAAGGACCTTCTCGCTGCTGTACTGGAACTGAGCGAAGATGCTCTGAAACCACACACACAAAAACAACACGTCAATCAACACAGTGTACAAGTGTACAAACAACACACATGGAGGAGAGGAGGGGCTTTCTTGTGTCATACGACTGACTAGCCAATCACAAGCTCAAGTTCTCTAAATCACACTTCGTGAAAGTGCCCCAAATAAAATAGATATTTAAGTCTCATAATTGAGAAGCACATTAATCAACTTTCTTGTTTTACTTGAAGTTTTACTTGTTCACTTGATGCCCAAAAATGCAGTCTAGCTAGGTAACTCAAGGTTCTGAAATGCAGCAAACATTCAAGCGTGCCAACAATGCCGAAATATGTTGTCTACGTAGGCAGCCCACTGTGATTTGAAACGCAGCCAATCATATAGCGAGTAACGCCAACTTCGTGACATAAAACGTTGTCGCTCTTCTCGTTAGTCAGGACAAGATTTTCCCTGTAGCGCTCACAGAAAACGGTCTCGATGAGATACAAAGCTCATTAACAGCGAGCGTTCGAACAAACGCAGCACCCTAAAAGCCTGCGGTGGAATCCATTGTTACGTCCATCAGCATTGGCAACTGTTATTGAGCCCAATGAACAATGACTGAAACACAATGTGTTCTCACCAGAGGACATTCTGATAAGCAGAACAAATGGACTCGGGCGAAACTCATGACATCGGTTACACTGAAAGCAAATATTCACTGCAGTCACACACACTGCAGTTTCATAACCCTCATATATGCAATGGGCACACTGCCCAAAGCAGCCCCCTCTGTGGGGGTGGGGTGGGGGGTTTACCCCTGAGCGGGCCGGGCCGGCCGGTGGTGTTGGAACAGGTAATGCGGTGGGCTGACTGCACTGCGCCAAGGAGAGAGAGAGAAAGAGAGAGAGAGTGGGCGGGACAAAAGTAAAGGGTTATGTACCCCACTGAGGAAACTCAATGAGAGGAAAATTCAACTACTGCATCATTTCCTCAGCCCTAATCACACACCCCTCAGAGCAGCTAAGAGCCTGGAGTGATTCTCACCTATGGACATATTTGATGTCCTCTCTCTCTCTCTCTCTCTCTCTCTCTCTCTCTGAGCTGATGAAATACTCAGGACAGATAAGGGCCAAATGGAAGTCTGGTGTGTGTACGCAGCAAATATATCACTCAGGCAATCAGTGCCCACCCTAACTGCAGTTCTGTACTGCTCTTCTCAGCATGAGCAGTGCACACACCCTCTCAGCACACACACACACACACACACACACACACACTCTCTCTCTCTCTCTCTCTCTCTCTCTCTCTCGCTCTCTCTCTCTCTCTCACACACACACACACACACACGTTTTTCTCTATCTTTGTGAGCACAGTTCTGCTGTTTTAATACCAGGCTAATAATGTGTTACTGTATAACCTGTTGACATTATAGACTTACAGTTAAGGAATTATCAGTCTTTTTATTAACAAGGAGCCTCTAACCTTTCCTAAAAGACATTTTCAAAACTTTAAGCAGTCTCGCACAGCATTGGGACAGGAAAAGTCTGTCTGACACACACGAAACACAAGCGATCACAGTTTGTTTTGTTTGTTGTAATGAGCTGAAGGTGTTTATCTGAAACAACACAACAATAAACTGAAGAAGAAATAAACAAACTGCACAGCAGTGACATTCAAAACACAGAAGAGCAGTACAGTCAGCACATAATAAAATAATAAATCCTCATTATTTCACAAACATAACTCAAAAACAAAGCAAAACACATTTGCCTTGAACAAAAAACATGGTATCTTTCAAACATTTGATGCCACCCTGAAAACATTAACACTTTATTATTTTTTGATCAATTTCCTGCCGAATTTTGGCCCTGGCCACCTTAAACTAGGAATTTTCAGGAGAGGCCCGTGTCTGCAATAGATGATGTTTTGAAAAGCGTGCCATTCAGAAAACGTTTCTTCTGCGTTCATACAAAAACACGGAACCAAACTGGACTGGTTGCACTGTGAAAGCCCAGCCATATGCAAACACACACACGCATACACACAATGCAGCAAAGACTGTATTGTCAGCTGTGAGCCCTGAGGCATAGCCTGTGAAATGAGACATTAACCTCTGCTCAAAGACACAATTCTCAGCAGTGACACACTCGCTGCTCAAAACTCACAAGGGCGATGAGAACACGCACACACGCGCACGGTTCCGCGGGAAGAACCATCTTGAAGATATTAAACGTTCCCCGGGTTCTGTTTTCAAACTGCGTCAGGATTGAATGTCACGTCTGTTTTGAGTTTGTAATTGAGTTTAACTCAATCATTGATTGTACTGCATAAAACAACCAACAGAGTTTCACCGTATTCACACTGGAGTTTCTATAAAAGGAAACGTCATTATAATAGAGGCGACAGCATTTATTGTCTGTGTGTGGTAATGGTTTTTACTACATTATGGGGACGTTACGGTGACCAAATGTCCCCACATGTACAGTAATACCAGTTCGACCTTGACATACTGAGTGTATTTGCTAAAAATTCAAAATACAGTATTTATGTATCACAGATGAACTACATTTGATTAATTTTATTGTTGTTCGGTTTGATGAAGTCAAGGCATGAGGCAGGCATGATCTCTCTGTTGTATGACTCGGACTCGGACATATTCCTTCTGGTTACGGCAACATTTTGAGATGTCCACACCATAAATTACACCTACAATCTCAAACAAACAAACAAAACAGCAGTTGGTAAGTGGAAAACGCAATGAAGCCAAAACAGCCAATCAGGACTCAGTAAAAAGTGTTGCAAACGTCTGCAAACATTAAAGTGCTTTTTGCATCTCCGCTTATTTACAGAAGTAAATGAATGTGATATTCCCCACAGTGACAATGCTTTCAAATAAACACATTTGAAAGAATCCGCAGTTCGCAGGAAGGAATGGTGTGGCGAGGGCCTATTTCAGCGCTCATTAGTAGCGTTAGATCATTAAATTTCAATAACATGGCTGGCAAGCAGGCGGCTGGCGGGCAGCATGCGTGAGGAACTCGCAGAACCGATGGGGCGACGCTAACGTTCCTCCATTAGAAATGAGAGAGGTGACATAACGCATGCCATGCAAGGCTACACCAGGGGCCCGGGGACCGCAAGACAGAGTCTCAGCCACACAAGGTCTAACGGCACCAGCGTGTTTTTGGCAGAAAAAGAGCTCACGGCAAGACCTGAAGGATGAGAAACTACCTCTGAGTCAAACACTGTTTCACCAGTTCTGCCCAATATAACCATGTCAACCATGTTGGAAGAAAAATACTGATGAGGGGAAAAAGAACTTGCTTTTACAAAGAACTATTATAATTATTATGCAGAGAACTCAATAACTTCAGCCATTTCAGACAAATTATTTTGAGATACAAGGTCATTTTTTACATAACAGAGGATTAAAAGCATGTTTTTCTTTTTGAAGATAATTAGCTTTCTTTCCCTGTAAAATGTGTGCGGTTTAAAATCTGCAGGTTTGTTCTAAAATTACCTGGTTGATATCAAATACTTTAAGTCCCCAAATGATTTAACAGCGAATAGGAAAGCAGATAAAACAACTTATTCTGAGAAATAAAGGAGCGAGATGTTAATGACAAACAAAGGAGAATGTTAATGACAAACGCTCTGGTGAACAACCATAAATCCTGACAAACATGTGAAAGGTTTTGATGGTTCAGCTGTGTCACCACAGCAAGGTGATTTCTGCTGTCTCAGCATTTCACACACACACACACACACACACAGAGAGAGAGAGAGATCACTGGATTATGCAATAATTATTCACATCATACAAACTCCTGAAACAATGTAGAAAAACAAACTAAATAAATGCACCACACACAAATACATCTTCATGGATCTCTGGAATACTTGATGTTGATTGGTCACTGGTGACTGCAGCTTTCTGCAGTCAAATATCTTCATATAGTAAGTGTGAAACTGTATAATAGATTGATCATTGATTTCCTGCATGTCTAGTTTAATGTCTCTGCTATCACTCTGATGTCTTTCATATAATAAAATTATTCAACTCAACTCAAATCAATGTCTCATTGGATAAGTAGCCTGATGCAAAGCTAATAAACAAATAATCAATAACAGACGGACAGACAAAACATTATCTGTTATATCAAACCAAATCATAAACCTGTTTACAAACATTAAAGCCTCTCTACTGCCATCTCTGTTTGAAACATAAAACTGCAGGTTACTGTATATGTTTTTTCATGTATGTTGAAAATCATTATTATTAACTTACTCTTGGAAATTGAGGTAAAAAGGCTGAACACTGATCTGTCATGTTTTTGCTCAGTAGCTGATTATTGTTTATTTTTACTCCAAAAAGTTACAGACTGGAGCTTTAAACTTTTTTTAGCAGCTTCTCTGTCCTCATATGCCACAGAAGGCCTTGTTTTGAAGACAGCACTTTAGAGCAATCTCACTTTATCTCTGCTACACGCTGCAACGCTCCAGACAAAACTGCAGAGGACAACAATGCCAAAACTCGCAACAAACAGACTATCAACTCTAAAAAAAAACAACAGCGAGCAATAGGCTGCGTTTGAGGCATCTTGTAGGCGTGACATGGGGCCATCAGAGCACAGAGTAGCCAAGGTAACAGGTAGCCGTGGAAACAAAGAAGAGCTTGTGCTTACATCAGCAGAGAAACCAGGTATTTAGTTCAGGGAGAAGAAGATGCCTCAAACGAGTAATAACGCAGTAAATCACTCAGCACCAGTACAGGATTAGACTCGACACAAGGTAAAGAAAGAAACAGATCTCTCAATCCATCAGGATCTGTACACCAGCCTATTTGTACCGCTCCTCTTCTCTCAGGCGAAACACGGCTAACAAAAGAGGTGGTATTTTTGGAAACAAATGCCCAAGCACAAATCTAAAGGCGACGATTTCTTTCAACAGCAAAGCAGAGCCTCTTAAAAGAAGTATCTCGGTTTTGTAACTTTATTCTGGAATGTGACGCCTTTAAATAGCACAGCTACTTTTAGCCCGAGGGCGACTAACGAACAGGATATCGTTTGAATGAGAGGCTTTCGCTTGTTATTTTAAAAAAACGACCCAAGTTGCTTATATTTCCCTCAGTTCCTCCCTCCATCTCTATCAAACACCCGACAGGAAATTAAAAAGACTTCCTCAAGAGCAAAGTGAGAAGTGAGAGTGATGGCTGGAGGTCAGTAAGTCCAGGCAACTAAGTTAACCCTCACTCTGCTGGATTTACAGAAGATCAGGCTGGAAGGATTCCTGTAGCCTGAAGCCACTTTTCAGAGAAGCCCATGCTCACAGGAAGTACCTTTAGATGTAGTCAACCTTTAGATCAAATGTGCCAAATGGGCCTTTTTGGGGAGATCTGGTGAAGCTCACCTTTAGAGCGCAGAAGATGCACGAGTCCTCCATGCACTTGTGGGTGTTCAGTTGCCGGAAGCTTCTACGAAAGATGTCAAGATGCCAAAGGACCTGCAAGCAGGAAAACAGAAAAATTCAGATGTAAACAAGCAGTTCAACAGTC
>JAZGTK010021362.1:0-10652 GCA_036877625.1 Ambastaia sidthimunki
GGTAGCCTGGCAAGAGGACCTTTCTCCAGCATTTTCCATTATTACACAACTTTTCAAAACAATGTATAAAAATGACATGATAGGGAGATGTGTTGCTTCCATCTGCTGTTAATAGCTGAAGATCTTCACCTGCACACGACAGTCCAGCGAACACTAATGCAACTGCACATAATAAATATGTGACACTACATTAACATGAACAACGCATCCCAATAGGCCATGTGTGCGTTACAGTACTTGGGGGAATGATATGAGAGATAAAGCAATTGCCTATCGCAATTCATTTCATCAGTTATTATGAAGTGGTTCAGGATCCACAAAAACCAAAACCTTTGTCTAGGTCCGTATAACTGCATAATAATAGTGTGATCACATCAAACGACAGATGAAATGAAAGCGTTCACAAGAATAAAACTGTCACGTGAATGTCTGTGAGGGTACAACCTCACTGGTCACATAAATAAATACATAAATCACATAAATAATAAATTATCGATACAAAACATCGCTGAAAATCGCTTTATTTTTTTATTTTTTTCAGTGTCACGGCTGACATTTAAACTATGTATTTGTCCTGGTCGTCTAAACGTTGCAACCCGCCTGCGTGCAGCGTGACCTTTCCAACGTGATTACGTAATGCGTGAGTTCAGGAACGCGCATCACAGAGCGAGACCGATGCGATCATTTGTAGCTGAAAACTATATACATTTACATTTTTACATAACTGAGTGTCGTTTCTCTGGACAACACCTTTACTCTTCGGCTAGAGTCAAGAGTGGTGTTGTCAACTATTTTAAAGGAAAAATAGCTAAAGTCTAAAGTCAGATGGCATCACGTACTAATTTGCATATCCATGCGTCACTGCGTCATAGTTGTGTCCAGTGTTGGCAGATAAGAGATTATTAATTCCGCTTCTCTCTAACTCTCTCTGCTCACATACTTTTAGTATTTTAGTACAAATACTTAATAAAGCAGTTTTTATTTACATATTTTTGTTTCTGACATCAGACAATTGAGTATGAAATATAGCGACTAAATGTGACTTAAATGCTGCTATACGCTAAAACCTGATTTACAAATCAGACAAACATCATAAACAGTTACATGCATTTACATGCAAAATAATCACCAGAGAGAGAAAAGGTGTCTTGCTTGTTTGTTTCTCTCACACAGCACACCTCCATCAGTGTTTAAAATGACCTGCATTACAGTCTACTGAATAAAACTTGTCCAAAGATCTCCAGATTTGCCTCTAGTCAACACTGAGCTGTCAAAACAATGAACCTGTTAAATTACATTAGATGAAGAAAATTCAAGGAATGTTTTCGTTAAGAACCAAATCCTGAAGACAAAAAAGAACAAAAACGAAGACAAATCCTTTAATCGATAAATTGTCTTGTTTAACAGAATGTAACAGCATAGAATATTTTATTACACTAAGCATGGTAATACCACTTATTTAGATGTTGTATTAATGTTATTCTTATAACCAAACAATAACAATAATACAACATCTAAATAAGTGGTATTACTATGCTTAGTGGCAACAGGAAACATTCTGAGAATGTTTCCTGTTAGCTGGGATATACCATCTGTACCATGGTACTGTTACAGTACTTTTTGTAAGAGTAAATTTCTTCTCAGTACTGTACCTCTTTCTTTTGACAGTGTCTGCGTGCATACTGCATAATCCTGGAGAAACTTCTAGAAAATGAAGAGACTCAAATCAACGGTTTTGTCCTCATTGAGAATTTCAAGGGCTTCACTATGCAGCACGCATCTGGCATCAAACACACGGAGCTTAAAAAGATGGTGGACATGCTACAGGTACAGCCCTGCTTGTTCTTATGCTGCACACATGTATTCTTTGACCTAAAGTAAAATAAGGTTCATGCCAGATACAAGTTCATCAAGAATGAGAGTTACTATTTGTTAAACACAACTTGTATGTCATATTGCTAATTTCATTTAATTGTATAAAAGACCCTTTTAAACACAAAATGAAAACCTCAGCAATGATCAGCTGTACATTACAGAGGGTTTAAGAGTTCTCTGTGAATACAGGACTCTTTCCCAGCCCGGTTCAAGGCAGTGCATGTGATCCACCAGCCCTGGTACTTCACAACCACCTACAATGTGGTGAAGCCGTTCATGAAAAGCAAACTGCTGGAGAGGGTGAGTTCAGCGCAGAGGAGTGTAAGATAATGAAACTTATAAGGTTAATGGTGCCTAGAGCAGTAACAATAAGGATCACATTTTATTACTGTTTACAAATGGTTATAATTATTATCTTGGTGTGTATTGACATTTTTAAGCACAACAAAATGGCCACCGTGTTGAGGTCACATGAGCAAATAAACAATCAGACATTTTTAGACACTTTTCATTTTCAAAATGAATCAGTAATGGGTGAAGTGTATTTCTACAAAGGCAACATAAATTAAAAACTTTTGCCGCTGTGATGCTGAATAACACTCGTAGGTATAAAATCTGTCTATTGAGAAGTTCTTGCCTGACCGCTTAGGTTTTCGTACATGGAGATGAACTTGATGGCTACTTCAGCGATTTTGGTGCAGAAATCCTTCCTCCAGATTTTGAAGGGACGGGTCCCAGCTGTGATGGCAAGGAGACAGCCATCAAGCTTTTTGGCTCTGAAGACACAGCTCTCTAAATGACCTACAGCAATAGTAGAACACTACAGAAAGCATACACCTGTTATTTCTTTTTTTAAATATATAACTGTATTAGGATTTTTAGGTTAAAAGTGATAAACTATGAAACTATATAAAACGCAACCTGTTAGCAGTGATGCAAACAATACAGATATCATATGTACAGTATCTGACTCTGTTCTAAATCTATACATATACAAAGACTGGCTTGTTTTTAAACAAAGAGAAATGAGTGACTTACATGATTTAGCCTCTTTTTCATATTATCATAAAGTAATTGTACGGCATAAAAAATAACTGTGAAGGTCAGATAAATAATGAGAATAATGAAATAATGTATTTGAGAAGGAAACAGTGGGCACATGGTCACAGCAGAGCTCTTTGCCATATTTATGTTTCTGTTTTTCTGATTGGCTGAATCTTTTCGAAAATGCTGTGTAATGCCTAAACTATATACATTTTATATGTAATATAAAATTACGTTATGCATAATAATTTATAACTAAAATAGTAGAAATTACACTGGTCTCATTCTTTGTGTTTAGTTAGCCTATGTTTTAGTTTAGCATACAGGTAGCCAGTTATGCACCATACAGTCTTTTATGCTACATGCAGTCTTAATCTCTCTAAGTCTCAGTCTTAAGTCTTTACATCAGTGTTAGATGTTAGGGGCTTTAGGCTTTATACACAGAGGGAGGGGTGGACATGAGTCTTTGTGACAATGGTCATTCGAGATCAATTCTATTGAAAAAAATATTCAGTGCCTGATTAGTGATTGAACAAAATTGCATTGCTTTGTGTGATTGTTATTACTAACAATGTATTTTCAGTTGTTGTATCTACAGTATAACCTAGTACAGCTTGTGAATGAAACATTTGTACATTTGTATCTCTTTTGTAGTTACACTTAATTTTAGCAAGGATTATTAGCTTAGCATACGGCTATCTGGTTAGCCCCTTAGCATAATCACAGAAATCCCAGCAGCTTTGATGGGGCATTACAGAAGGCTGCAACACTAGTGGTCTCATTTCATTGTAATGACATCAAAAACAACACGCATCTCCAGCCGCAGAAATACATTAGTGACACATAACTGAATGTTCATCCACCAATTTTCTCTATACGCAATTATAGCCAATCATTTTGTGTGGTGCCATTAAAGTGCATTATTCACACACATTTTTAGTATTTTTGTTAATATTCCACTAATGTAAAGAATTAAAAATATAAATAAACAGTTCCAAAGTTTGTTAAACAAGAAAATAATTTATTTCTGAAACACAGTAATCTTTTTTAATTGTAAATTATTCAATCACACATCATTGGGTTTCCAAACAAAAACACACCAATGATTAAGATATTATGTAGAATGTTATTTTTCTGTTGTTGTGAAAATAACCATCCCTTAAACACCTTTAAAAGTGTGATGAGAAAGTGGGTCAGAACTGTAGGAACAGATCTAGTGATCTTTTGTGAAATAATCCCTTACAAGTGAGATTAAAGTGACATAAGTAATGTCAATCTGAAAGCCTGAGTCCACCAATATTCACCAATGTGACATTTCTACTCTACATTCTGCAAATAAACAGCTTCATCTTTTACACAAGCAGACAAACGTGACACATCTCCTCCAACACTGATGTCATGTAAGATACCATTAATTAGGCCAAAACAACTTCTCAAAATAACTTCTAAATCTATTTGTGACTGCAACATGAACATTTTCTCGAAACTCCATTTGACACAATATTGTTAAGAGCTAATCGTCTCATTGGCTTGGAGAAAAAGAGAAAAAAATTCAAAGCATTATTGCTGTCAAACAAATGTTCCCTGGTTTCCAAAAACCAAAACTCTACAGTTTCTACACATGAACTCATCTATTTGTCTCCTGTGTGTTTCTAGTTTAGTTCGATTAGAAGTGGTGATATGATGCAAACATCTGACATACACATTTACAATCTTATAAGAATAAAAATAACAACGATGAAATTAATGCAAAGTACAAAACAAACAACAGCAAACAAAAATTTGGTTAACTTTCGTTTAGGATTTACAGCATTAGCCTGTATTTTTTGGGAGAATTGTGAAGAACTGGATGGAGATACAGCAGAGAGTAAATGTGCTGGTGTAAGAGGCCAGACAGAACAACAGAAAAAATAAAGACAAAAACATCATATCTGAAGATGGAAACAGGAAAAGACTAATTAAACAGAGGAAATAACACTGAATTTGTGAATGTGATTTTTTTACTTCTCAAAGGTTTAGACTCTGGCACCAATGAAAGGCTTTTATATCTAATTTCCTCTTTACTCTGCAGAAATTGAGGTTTCTGACACGATAACACGAAACACATTTTTGACATACTGCTGTCACTCTCCCTCAATGACAGATTGAATAAAAACTGACTCTATTACCAATCAAACAATATACTGAACACCAGAACACCTGTTTCACAAATACAAACAATAATATTAAAATAGGCATAATTTTCATATATAATGAGAAATAATTTCTCATGTCTTTGTGATTGTGAAAATGACCCAGACATGTTTTCATAAGATTCAGCCTTTCCCCAAATCAAATCAAATCTAACTCTTCTATAAACTGCTGTCACACTGGAGCCTTCAGGCCCTTCAAATTTCCCCTCAAATTTCAATGAATATCTTACAGGAATATTTCCTCCCCACTCTGATCAAACGTGTTTCATTCATATCACAAGAGTAAAGAAACATACATACAGCAACAAAGAAACAACAGCACAAATCGCTGTAAGTGAGCAGTTTTCACAGACATGCAGCTGTAATCTGCACCGGTGTCTCCCGCTGGGCCGAAAATCAACACTTCATCAATCTACTAATTCAAGCAACAGATCTTCACATACCAGTCAATACTGCAGCAGCACCTTCAGCTGTTTCTTTTAACGGTTGATTCTCACAGCGGTGAGAGGGAATGTTAAAACTCTGGGACTCATGGTAACACTGCAGACGCAGCACAAACGTGTGAGCGAGCTGGAGGATTGTTGAGTGGTTCAGTCAGCACTACTTTCTTCCTCCAGCTCTTCTGGGCAGCTTGGTCTCTTTGTAGTCTCGTACTAACAACAAAATAATCAATTGCTATACAAAAGTGCTTTAACAAAAACTTAACTAGGAATGTGTTTGAATTTAACTCGCAAGGCCCGGTAAACAGATTCATGATCAATTAAGTTTCTTGTGTTGTACTTGTGAAAGCCTGGTTAGTTTTGCATTATGAATAACCAACATAGCATGAATGCTAGCCTGTGCTAAAACGCTTAGCAGACCCAACACATAATGTAGCTGCTTACGTCACACAGTAACGTGCTGGAGCAGCGAGCCTGTCATATCCATAAGCACACAGTGCCTGTCTAACAGACCATCTTCTGTCTGTAGAGTGAAGTTAGCAGTGTAGCTTTACTAAGCTGGTGTTTCTAGAAACCTGTCAGAAACACACCCAACATCATAATTCACCCCAAAATCAAAGGAAGAATGCCTCAATGCAAAAAATATAAGCTGTATTAGGCTATATTAAAAATAGGTTCTTTCTGCAAACAATTGCAAAGCAATACGCTTGTTTTTTACTTTCTTTTCAAATTTGGGGTGAAGTGTGACCTGGTTGTTCTCTGAGGTTTCTCTTGTTGTGCTTGAGCTTGTTTTCTATAGGAGTCACTAACTAATTTGTTTCCTTATTAGAGGTCTAGAGATGTTGATTGTGTCCATGAAACAGGAAACTACACACTGACTAGAGGAAATGGAAAGCAGAGCTCCAGCTAGCAGGTTACTTGTTTTTGGTCATCAACTGGCTTTCTCCGTTCTTGTTGGAAACGTTGAAGTCGTCATGATTCAGGTTGTGATTAAAGCAAGATGTGAGAAAAAGACATTTTCCCCACCCACAGTACATGTCTGCAGGTGGTGGTGTGTGGTGCAAATGTTTTCTGTAAGGTGTCATGGAAACGAGGGCGGTTACGATTGACTGTCTTGGCATTTGGTTTCACTGGAATGGGCTCCTTGACTTTGGCACGGTGGTTTCTGTTTCTGCCACTGGCAGATGGCATTCGCGTAACCCACAATGACTTTGTCCATCCAGGTGAGGGGCTGAGGAAACAACACGGCACCCTCGAAGAAGCCCAGATGTCCTCCGTGAAGCGTCAGAGAGAAGATAACGTTCTCTTTCTTTTCTACAAGAGGAATCAATATAAAAAACAACTCAAAATTTCAACATCACAGACCAAGTGCAAAACCACTGTATAATGTTTTTATATAAGATCCGTGCAATATTGTTTTATATCAGATAATACCATATACATCACAATCAAGCTATTCTGATTATCAACAAAATGATTATTTATAAAGAAAAACGTGCCCATTTTTAAATAATTCTTAAATGAAAATATGTAAATAATCTAACTGAAAGCAAACTAAACATTATTCATAATGAATGATAATTCGGACATCAGTGGAATGGAAAACAGCTGCTTCACATTGTGTTAAATTGTTGAAAAACAGCAGATATAGGCACACCTGTGACTGCACATCAATTCTATATTAATTCATTATGTAATGTAGCCAAAAAGCTAGCAACATCCAAACTCCAATAATATTAATATTAAGAACACGTTTGCCTGTTTAGGTCACATCCAACACAATATTTTTGCATTTCATCATCTTTTGTTCTTATAAGTAAAAAATTTAAAATCCTGTGCACTTAAAACATGCCAAATATATCTCCCTAAAACCTCTAATTCAACAGAGATGACAAACATTGCGATATACATTTATCATCTGAGTGAGTTTAAACAAGGACAGATCTCATGGGTGTGCCACACATACAGCTACTATGAGCAGCACGTCCGACTGGTTTTGCTATGTGAGGTCATAACCTAATAATGAGGGTTTATTAGATTAAATTAAAGGTTTTTTTAAGCAGTTTGACTTCACCTAGCAGAAGACAAAACAGGTAAAAAGTAAGCACTCAACACTGCTCTCTCCACATGGCTCTGAAGGAAATAGTGTTTAGAGTTGAACATTAGCTAGTACACAGTAGTGCACACTGTATAGTACATCATTTAGGATAATATTCATGTATTTTTCTTTTCTTTTTTGAGAAATGACAGTGCAGATTGAGTGAGGTACCTGCAAGTGTGCGAGGAATAGTGAGCAAAGAATTGTGCACGAGAGGATCATCAGCAGAGTTCACCAGCAGCAGAGGCACGTTTATCTACACACCACAGAGAGAGAGAGAGAGAGAGTCACAGCAGTGCAATCACACAACTGCACACCAGTTCATTTGAACGAAACACAGTACTCACATTATGAATGTAGTGAACACAGCTCTCCTTCTCGTAATACTCCTTCAGAGAGTTGTGTCCGTGAAACTTTCTACAAAACACAAACTGACATCTTGCTATACAAGCAATACAGTAGCTGACAACAGGTTATAAACTTTTTAAACAGCTATTCAGTTATATAATGATATTTTATTCATTTTCTCCACTGACACTGGCTTTAAGGGTCCTTTACATCTTTTCAGTGTGTTCGATCACAAGCCTTAAAACATGAAATGTGTCTGTTTCACAACACTGTAGGGAAATACAAAAAGCTCTGTCCTCTGTCTCCTCTCACCTCATGATGTTGTCATCTATCTGCATGAGAGATGTGGCAGTGTACAGCCGGCACAAATCCGCGTCCATCATTTTAGTGGAGCCCACCCCAAACAACACGTTCCTGTTAAACCAGACAAAAAACAAAACCCCTCTGATGACTCTGGTCAAACAGCAGCACCGAATTAGATTGTGTTCTCTTACCACTCAGAAGGAGATAAATTTATCGTGTTTGTGTCATCAAGTTATCAAGTTATTCTGATGTCTCCTAATGACTCGATTGCAAAAGAAAATATAAGCTCATAACAGTTTCATAACATCTGCAGCACAGTGAGAATATCACATCGAGCTTGTCAACAGTGTTCGCGCTGACGTCTGAAAAATTTGAGATTATAACAGTACCTGTGGGACAGAATGATCTTCTTCATGTTGTCAGCCATCAGGAAGTTATAGAACCGACGGCACTGGTCCCACTGTAGAAACGTCTCCTGGGCCCTAAATTATGAACACATAAAAAAGATCAGCAATCAATGATATTTACACTTGCATGCAATAGTGTGTGATGCTGCCGCCAGGAAGAATGACTAATAACAGGCAGAATTAAGTAGCCCATAGAGGTTACATATAGTGTGTGGTTAGTGATTCTCCACTTAAGGGCTTCTGAAATATATGAATCTTACAGCTTCTCAAGATGTTGTCCCAGAAGATAATTAATTAAAACTGAGCTGTAAACAGGGCTTGTTTTAATAAATATGGCAGCTCCCGTGTTTACAGACCAATGCCTCTGCTCAGTGTGGATTGTGAAATAATAAAGAGAAAGCTGGATGGATACTATTATTCCTCAACTAATTGTAGATGTGGGAATGTCACACTGTTCCTAATTGTGTGTGGCAGGCTCTACATATCTGAAATCCCAACATTCAAAAATAAACAGCTAAAATTTATTTTTAACAAGATCCTTGTGACCTTAACAATTTGTGAATGCCCTGTTTTGTAAACATGTTTCCTTGAGTCAGAGATTGGACAATTGAAATGATAAAGTTTTTGGCACAAAAAAACTGGACTAATATTTTAAATAGACCTCAGAGGAAAACAAGTGTTACAAACATGCATGATGTGATCTGACCCCATCAATATCAATTCAAAAGGTGCATTAAAAGGGATCTTGAAAATAATCTCACTGATAGTCAGCACACGAGCAGATCAGCAGAGGCTTTACAGACACAGTAATCCTGTGTAAAGTGAAAGTGTTTCAGCTCTGCTGACACACATAAAGCGCAGCAGGGCGGCTGATGGATGCATGTCAGCCTCATTCCAGTGCTGTCAAACCATCATGAGTTGCTTTACTGTGTGACAGCACTGATAGTTTGTTTTTTTTGTGTTTATTTGTTATGCCTGTTGCTAAGGTGCCCATATCAACATTCAAATCTTTACAGCTCATGTGTGAATTTCCCTATGACTTTTTATAATGTAAAATCATAAATAATATATTACATTATAAAATAATTAATTATATTACATAATCGCTTTTTTTTCTAAATCCATAAATAACTAAAAAAATGATGCAGTTCACTCTGCTTATGTACCCTGCTGATATTTGCACAAACAAAGTATGACTATATTTCCATGCAATATGCAAATACAAAAAAAGCAGGTGGACAAAATATGGAGACCATCAGTGGTTGGTAAAAAGCTGAACTACTGTACATACTGTCTGCTCATATGCAGAGTTCAACAAGCTGCCATCAGTTTAATCTGGGCAGCACTAGCAACCCGATCCCGAGCGACTCTGAGTGCATTCAAGATATACATTTAATCAGTATATGGATTCCCTGGGCTTTGAACCCACAACCTTTTGCACTGCTAACACAATTCTTTACCAACTGAGCTATAGAAACGATCCCTAACCGCTTTATAATGTGTAGAGATGTCAGGTATTATTATTATTATTGTAGCTATTAGCTCTGAGATCCCAAGTGTGATGACACAATGTCCAGTGACTGACAGAAAAGGAACAGGGCTTACAGTTCACAGAGGCATTTTCAATTAAGCTCTGCTTTGTTTTTGACATTTGTCATTTGAGGGTAGTGGCTGTGCTCACCTCAACAGTATACTGTACGACACCTCAGCGGTATACTGTACGACACCTGAATACTGTACGACACCTCAGCGGTATACTGCACGACACCTCAGCGGTATACTGCACGACACCTCAGCGGTATACTGCACGACACCTCAGCGGTTGAATACTGCACGACACCTCAGCGGTATACTGTACGACACCTGAATACTGTACGACACCTCAGCGGTATACTGTACGACACCTCAGCGGTATACTGTACGACACCTCAGCGGTATACTGCAC
>JAZGTK010021363.1:0-10652 GCA_036877625.1 Ambastaia sidthimunki
GGATGTAATAAAGAGCTCTGTTGTGTTTAGTTTAAACATCAACTTTTTCTTAGATGCTTCTTCTAAAATTGCTTAGGAGAAATAAAAACAGAAACAAATTATTTTTATTTATTTTATGACATGGATTTGATGTGTTTTAAATACATTAAAGAGTACAGAGCTGTAAAATGAATGTAGACTAACATTACAGAGATTTGATTTATGGTTTTTATTTCATATGGGGGATCCTGTGGCCAAAACCTTGATCTCAAAACTATTGGGAACAAATATTGCATGAGAACAGATAATACAATCTAAGTTTTGTATTTAAATAAACAGTAATGTGGCGATGGGTGTCCCGTATCTAATTGCTCTTGAGTGAGTCACTTTTAAATGTGACAGCACAGTGACGGGCCGGGAATTATACAACACTTAATTTTTGCACATTCATTCTCCAAGTAAACAATGTTTGAGAAAAACTCACCTGTTCTCACATGAAATATGTACAGCAAACACTGTCAAAGAGTGTTTGGTTTAAATTAGTAGGTTTTCAATAACTTCCCTAGTACGACATATCTATTTACCTAGCTTACATAAGACTATTTGAAACACATGGCATTTTTCTGGACTTAAATCAACAGAAATGATATTTACATTTAGGAAACGTACAGTATGAGGCAGGACAAACTGTTATGGGCTTTGATAAACATGAGACTACTTGTCTAAAGTCTATGTTGTAATGAATTACATATAAAAGGTAGAATTATTAGTACAATTATTAGTACAGATGGAGCCACAGAAATTTGTCTTTATTTGTGACCAACTCTCAAAGAGAAAACAAAAGGATTTTATACCTTGAATGTGTCCAGTTTTCTTGTGTCTCCTCTCTCCTGAATTTGTATTAGCAACTTCTGTATTAGCTATGCCTTGATTTAATCATTTTAAGACATCTTTAAAACTGCAATCTGTCAGTCAGTCAGTTACTGAACAAATACATTACAAATAAATGTTCAAAATATTCTCCCTATAATTTGAGCTGTTGTGTGTCATGATTTCTTGGGAAATCTTCATGACTTCATTTGACTTTAAAAGTATGTAAATTGACCTGCACTGTTATGTTTTAAACAGAGGTGGCAGTAGAGAGGCAAGCCACAGATTGCAGCTTTTAATAAAAATGCTCACGTCACATTGTTGCGGTGAGAAAATTACAGCACTCTGGACATGTCTGAAGATGTGTGTGCTTTTTACACAGCCTGCAAATAAATATGTTTGACAGAAAGCAAAAACTCTGCATATTCTCATCGTGAATGGCAGTTTTAAAATAAAACTATTTCATGGTGATAACACAGAAATCCAAAATGCAATGTAAGGACTTGAAAGTGTTGAGATTGCTTTTCCAACAGTGAGAAGCTTGTGAATTAAAACTCAGTCTCGTCTAGCAACTCCCAAACAGCCAAATAAGAAGCGACCAACAAGCTGCTCACAGGTGAAGCGACCAGAAAATTGGCCTCCTCCAGCTGTGTCTTCCACAGTTGCTTAAGTCTCATCTCATAAACTGAGTTTAAATAGTCATTTGTTTGTCCTTGGGCCGGTATAGAGAGGACCTCTGATTACGGTCATGGTAAAAACAACCTCTTACTGAGATTTTCATCTTGTGATGCTAAGAATTGCTTCTGGCCACAGTGATGTATCATTGTAGTGCTCAGCTGGACGCGTGGAGGGAGAGATCTGATAAGTGTGTTACAGGATAAGTTCTGTTGGCTGATCTGGCGTCAGCGTGTCACCATGCTGAGGTAATGGACCAGAGCCGAGACTCATGCTGAGAGAGCAGAGAGCATTTTCTCTTGTATCCTATTGGTTTGCATTGACACTGAATGTTGATTATACTGTTATGGATTCAGGGTGAAATGATGTGTGTGTGTTATGTAGCGGATGCGTGGGGCTCTAAATTCTAAAATTATAATCTGCAGTGGGCATTTCAGAAGACCTACAAATGTACAGTTTGAAAGCTGCATCCGTAACTTTTGTTTGGGTTAAAAATCAGTTATTGTGCAGGTACAGGACAGCTCAGTGTTCAACACGATCTCCTTATCTTACCACGATTCACAACAGCAAGATTATAATAATGATTTTTAATTGGTTGCTGGGTCAGATTTCCTAGGAAATGTCAGTTTGGCTTAATTTGACTTTAACACACAAAAGAAAAGTAGGTAAAGTAACCTGCAGTTTTGTGTTTCAAACAGAGGTGGCAAAAATCACAAAAATCACAGATTGCAGTTTTAACTGCCTAGATTTACTCAGAAGCAGTGACTAGCAAGTGCTGTTTGCGTACTACACGAGAGATGTGCATCACTTCGCATTGATATATTGTATTAACAAATAGTTATGCAATGCATATTAAACACTTTCAGTGCTACATGCAGATAAAACAGGCTAAGAGCCAAAAATGATGTATATTCCGCTATGCTTCAGCAACACATCCCTACGATTCTTACGCAAGCAGTGTGTACTGTAACCTTTGAATATGAGCACAGAAAAATAATCGTGGCTTACGCAGGCAGCATGAAACAGAGGGAGATCAGTTCAGCAAAATGCGTTGTTGAAATGAGAAAATATTCTGAATATAATGCGCTTTGTTTCTGATGAGATAATGAGTCTTTACAACATAATAAATTCTATTGTTGATGAATAATAATGCGCTTTGTTAAGACTGTCGGTGATATAATGATGTTTCAGATTTAGGTCTGAGGACTCAATCAACCTCTGTTGACTCGAAACAGGCACGAAAAACGCGGTTTTGGAATTCCTTCATGAAGTGGCGTTACAGCTGTTTTCAGTCGTCATCATTAGCTTGATTATGAAGAAAAGAGTCTTAAACTATGTCAACCGGAATCAGTATGAATACAAATGCATCACCACAATGAATGCAATCACCCAGCTTACAATTTTAGGTTGTTAAGAGCATTTCCCTAATGTTTCTATTTAGTTCTAGGAACTTTCTAAACATCCAGTTTTTTTGAGACACAATCAGTTTGATTGATAAAGCACTGATGAGACCCCGCAGGACTGACTCTTTTACTTTTTCATAAGTGATGCAGTGTTTAAACATACTTTAATGAACATAATCTTCTCTTATATATGTATGTGTGTGCATATATACACGTTATATATATTTGTGTGTGTGTGTGTGTGTGTGTGTAAATATGGAACTTTTGGAAATGTATCTGAACTGCATATTTCTATCCCGGTTGTATTGTTGTACTTTCGAGTAATTTTATTTTTGGAGTCTGACAAGTTTTCCTTTGATGTTTGTCTAGACATCTATTTTTAGGGTGCAAAAATGAGAAAGTTAGAAAGTTCATGACTGTCCTTGTCATTTAACATGAAGCTGAAGTACAGCCACGTCATATCAATTTCTATCGCCAAGGGCAAACGGCGGAAGATTGAAATGGTTTCGGAGTGGTTGTCAATCAGGAGTTCCAGCTCCATGTTGAAATTTAATTGAAAAATTCATCTCATGATATTTGTATCGTGTGCCATTGCCAGAGGGCATTTGCAACATCTTGACAAAGTCAACAAATTAAAATGATTGTTTAGGGTATTTGTATTATGCTTGTCAGTTCAAGCTTATGTGTTACTTAACAAGATTTTTAAATAGAATCCAAAATAGATAAACACAAGTTAATACATTCAGCAACGCTTGAGAAACAGAAGTAAATAGCTTTTTACAAGACAAACCCTGAAGACCCTTAGTGACGGACTTCTGAATGTTTGGCCTAAATCAACCAAGCACCCAGCTAACAATTTTCGGTTGTAAGAACGTTTCCCTAACATTTCCATTTAAATGTTACAAACTGTTCTAATAAAGGTACTGCAAGATTTTTTGATAACTCTGAAAGAACTTTTAAAGAACATTCTGAGAATGTTCCCTATTAGCTGGGTTTGCATTAGTACAGGAAAAATAATAACCAAATTTATTTCCTCTGAAACTAAGAGCAACAGACATAGAGAGAGAGAGAGAGAAAGAGAGAGACATAGAGAGAGAGAGATCGAGAGAGATCAGGACAACAGCATGTGCACTAAAGCTGGCGCCAGACGGGAAGCTAACGCTGGTTGACTTGTGCTCTGCAGTAAACAGGCTGCAGTACCAGCAGGCATTAGACAGCTAGTCACTGTGATTCACTACAGTAAACCTCCATCTGAATACAATACTAACTGCTTCTTTCTCCACTCTTCAATAAACAGATGGATTTACAGTATATTTGGACTTGACAGACCCAAGGGTGACTAATAACTATTAACTGCTTTTTGTGCACAAAGAGTTTCAATTAATATATTTGTACAAAGAGGAATTCTATAAAATCCAAAGAGATTTAAGATAATATCACCCTGTTTGCAATCCATTATTGAAGCAGATTTTTACATTTTGTAAAGAAAACAGAAGTGGCTCTTGTGCAGTTTTGTTGCTATGATGCTGTGGTGTTCTGCGTAGTTGCTAGGGTCTCCTTGAAAATGAACCACCATTGTGCTAATGAGCAAAATCATCATGTATTTAGTCAGAGAGCTTTTCTACCAAATGTTTCCAAGCTAACAGGTTGCAAGAATGTTTCACTAACGTTTTCATTAAGTAACAGAAACATGAATGTTTTAGGAACTTTCACAAAAAAGTTTATGAAACGCTGTATTAATAATCATTAATTTCGATATATATGATATACAACATTAAAAAGTTCTAGTAATGTTACTGCAAGAACATCTTTAATAACTCTGAGAGAACTTTTAAACGTTAGCCAACCTTCTGAGAACGTTTCCTGTTAGCTGACTGGGCCAGAATGGAGTTCTGAAGGTGCACGTTAGAGGAACTTCTGTAGATCTGTCAGCCTGCTGGACCTTCTGCAGTTAGATGGTGTAAGTCATTTCTCCATCCTGACGGTCAAACCATGAAAAATCCCTTTCATTATTTCAGTCATTTTAGCCGCTAATTAAATAGTCATTAGGAGTAGCAGCTCATTTGAGATTTACCCTGAGGAGAAATGGCTGAGACACTCGCACAGTTTTGCAGGCTGCAGTTTATGTTTAAAACAAACAGTAAATAAATCAGTTTCGACTTATCAACCAAAATGATTTTCTTTTTCACGTTTAATTGCTGAAATGAAATGAGTTCAATTAACTGTTTGTTTTCATCTTTATTGTTTTTACTCAAGTAATGATTTTTCCAACTAACAGTTTTAGCTTCAAGGAATGTTTCTATAATATAGCAAAACCTTTAAAAATGTTATTTTGACAGTTCCAGCGATGTTGAAAACGTCCAGTTGTTTAGACATTGTGTTAAGGAACGTTATTTGGATGTTTTAAATTCTGTACGTTTTTAAAACATTCCATTAACATCCTAAGAATAACGTTCTACTAATATTCCGCTAATGTATTTGATAACTTTGAGAGAACATTACACAACGTTCTGATAATGTTTCCTGTTAATTCTGTAAAATCACTTTCTCAAGCTCTGGGATGTTGCAATTATGACAGCAATTATATTTTTCCTGTATAATAATCCAGCGTGAGGAAAGGAAAACAGCGGGTTTGGAGCGTTCTGGAGATAAGTAGCTTATCTGTGTTTCTGCAGGTGTTCCAACTGTGATCCAATCATGGAATTTCAGGAGGAATTCATTGACTTTTGAACTCTTGAAGATCCAATATGTTTGGGGAAAAATGAGAGGCGTTTTATCTTTTTTAGACTCACTAATCTACCAAAACACTGGCAGCTGTTAATTGTTTTTTTAAGATGGCTACTTTAGTGTAACTTCTACTGGAAGAATTTAACTCATTTCTATATGTAATAAAGAATGGAATGGAATTCTCCTGCAAGAGATGAAGAAATAACTAAAGAATTCATCAAAGAATTCAAATCGTCATTTGAGCAGGAATGTGTTTGGCATTAACTTTCTATTTACTCATTAAAACTGGACAGTATACAGATTTACAGTATATAGATAAACCTGTAAAACATTTTAGACAGTCTGCGTGAAACAACCTAGTTAAGAATGTTAAGTTGTAAGAAAGATTTCTAACGTTTCTGTTAAGTAACAAAAACATTACAAATGCTAATTTGAATGTTCTAGGAATGTTTTAATAATGTTAATGCCTGGCTATAAGAACAAACATGTTTTTTTAATTCTGTAACGTTTTTCCACTAACAACTTAAAAGGATTTTTGAATAGTTGTCATATAATGTTAAACAAACATTCTACTAATGTTACTGCATAAATTGTTTAGATAACTTTTAGAGAACATTAGCCAACGTTCTGAGAATAATCCTTGTTATCTGGGAACCCATTTATGTACATTTGAAAGACTCATTCAATTGTTTCCAGTCACCAGGTTTACTGTATGCTGCTGTATTTAAGTTTGAGAGTATTCTTTATATTAGAATGTATTTCTATTCTAATTCTATTCTAATCAGTTATAATTAGGGAAGATGTGACAGTGGCGTTCTTTTGAGGGATTATAATTCAGCCACATAGATTAAACAAGAAGTTCATAATCCCTGTTTTATTATTTATAGAGTGTTTTATTTATTTTTCATTCATTTATTTTTACAGTGAAGGACCTAAAACTGCTTTTTTTAATGCTGGTTGGTCAACTGTGAAATTTTCTCTGTACTTTCTTGATAAGTCAACTTTAGAAAGCCTGTCTTTCTTTTTTAAGGTGATACAAGAAATCCTTCACGTTGGAGGTTCTTGGGTGTTATCTGGCCAAAAAGCTCAGAGCAATTAAGGTCTCATTTCTAAAACAGTGAAGGCTGTGAGCGCAGTGAAGCGAGGAATTGTGGAACTGTGACTCGCCCGTATGCGGCTCGAGTGGACGCTGAAGACGATGAAATAATTAACTGCTGAGAGACTCTTCTTCTAAAAGAACCAATGAACATTAGAATCCACAAATAGGACAATAACAACGATAAGACTGCTGTTAATTGCGTTTAGGGAACTTTTGATCTGAGACGTGGTTTGTTGTAATGAAAATGCGTCATACAGTGTTACCTGGAAACCTATTCTTTACTGAAGATGACTTATTGAGTCGGTGAAATGGAAGCTAGCCTTCAGAATACGTTTTTGAATATGTCAATCCCAGCTGTTGGACCTCAGATTAAAGTGATCGTAAAGCGTAGTAGCAACCAACTTAAGACATAATTCAAAGTGAAATGAAAAAATGTAGGGCGTGGCTTCTTTTTTCCACAGGGATTTGATTGGCTCTTTGAAGAAGGTGTTTTAAAGCTTGCCGCCGACTACCATTGAAAGGGAACTGTTAACGGCTCTGGCTCCGCCCAAGCTGACAGACTGACATCATCAGAGAGAGTCTGTCGTTCCAGGCAGGAAGTACATTTTTCAGATTTTGATGAAAGATTACAAGGGCACGTAAATTAAAAAAATGATGATATGCACAAATATATCATTTATAATAAACACAGAAAAATAAGAACAGTATATTTTTATTTCATGCTGTCTTTAAACCTAACATCACAGTTCGATAAGGAAGCTAAAAATTGTGACTTGTCGATGCCTCTGGAGTGTTGGGGGGTGTCTTGAGGTTGTTCAGAAGGAAGAGACAGTGTTTCATTTTCAACAGGACTGAGAAGCACACGAAAAGGGCAACACTCTCAAAGAAAACAGCACTACAGATGCTATTCATTTAAGAGCTGCCCGAGTGTGTCATCTCATTCCAATAAAAGCCCAAAGGTTACTGCCTCAGCCCCCTTGTTTCTCTCTAACACATTCTCTGTGTGTTTTTTCCGTCTTTTTTTACACAACGACCTCTGTCCATTAAGTTAATGGACCCATTCTGATGTAGCACACATTTCCAGGTGTCCACTCTGGAAGAGAAAGACAGCGAGAATGATTGTGCTTCTAAAGAGTTCAATACTTTTTGCACGGTTCGAACTCGTTTGCCACTTCCGTTTTAGTTTCTGTAATAAAGTTGTTAAGATAAAGCAGTAAAAATGATGCGTGCAGAGTCACAGCAGGTGTTAGATGGGGATTCCCTGTTTGACAACTAAAAGCCTTTTTGAACATGATTTCTTAATCAATTCTCTCTGCCACAGAATCTTAAAATGCAAATTCCGTTCAAGATTGCATCGGCTTATCTACAAAAACTTCCGTAATTACTTTTCCTCTCTGGTAAAATGCAGATGTTCTCCAAGAACAGCATCACAGCGTCAGACGGGAGGAGCTACGAATCAGTGCTTCATATGGGAATGAATTCAAATGAAGGGAAGCTCCATTAGTTTTGGGCATAATTGATAATTACCCCTTGTATGCATAAATAAATCTTGTGGGGCAACATGGCTGTAATTTATTCGCTTCTGATAATGCCTCCCTGAAGGACTATTCTGAGCAAGTTTCACAAAACATAGAAAAGAGAGAAAAACAAATATTTTAGAGGGTTTTAGAAAAGAGAAAGATTTTTAAAGTTTAAACATTTGCATAAAGCTTTTACTTCTGGTCTTGCTGTGCAGGACCCAGCCAACAATTTTATGTTGTAAGAATGTTTTCCTAACTTTCCATTAAATAACAAAAACATTAAAAATGTTGTTTTTGAATGTTCTAGGAACACCATTTTTTTTAGACATTTACATTTTTTTCATTCCGTAAGGTTTTTAAAACATTTCACAATAACTTAAGGTTAACGTTTTTGATATATTTTTTATATATTAGCTATAACGTTACAAAACGTTCCACTAACATTACTGCAAAGAATGTTTTTGATAACGTTTTGAGAGAACTTTTAGAGAACATTAACAAACATTCTGAGAACGTTCTCTGTTAGCTGGGGTTTATCTGTCTACATGTTTCCAAAAAAGAAAAGTATTTGACGTCATCCTTTTATTTTTTTTATCTCTGTCCTAAACTGTACAAATTGCTTTTCACAAATGATTTAATCATTTCCTAATAGATTAGAGCAAGTCTAGGTTTTTTTTCCTCATTGAATACAATGTTTCACCCTCAATACATCTCATTACATACGACATCATCTCCTCTGAATGCTGTTGCATGTTGAGTTTGATTATTAGAATCTATATGAATGTCTGTTATTGGTTTTGTGAATCGGCTTGTACTATAAATCACTTCTGTACATCCTTTCTAAGAATATAGACTCATCGATTCTTCATCACCATTATTTGCTCAATAAATGCTACAGACATTCTCAAAAGATATTGAAGACTATCTTGGTTTTATTGAAAACCATATTTCAGATGGTTAATCGTTTATGGCTTTTATCTTTTGGAGCTGTATGTCATATTGTTTGTGACGTCTAATACCACCATAGCAGTAATGGAAGCATAATTGGTTATTGCTATTCCTGAAAGTAAAAAATAATGAGATGAACAATAACACTGGAATATCACCGCAAGGGCCGTGGCACTAAGAAAAGCCTCTTCATACTGGAAAAGAAAATCCCAAATAAGATCTCTTAAATATCTCATTTGTTTCTCATTGAGTTATATTAAAGTTGCAATCTGTAACTTTCTTTGGTTAAAAGAAAGTTATGGATTGCAGCTTTAATTTAAGAGTTGTAGTGTTTGTCAACAGTTTGTACAATTTTCATTAAGAGAAATGTCTGAGAATTGAGAATTCAATGAGATGTAACTGAGATCTCCATGAAGTCTCTGTGTTCTGACTTCACTCTTGACCCGTCCGTGTGTAACTGTATTGATCAAAAGAACTCGTAATGTTCTTGTTGTGGCGAAATCGGACAGAAAGCTTTGTTTTAACTTGTTCCTCTTGACTGAATTTGCCATTTGAGATGTAGAACGGGTCCTCTCTCAGAAGCAATCATCAGCTCACTGAGCCGAATGAACGGACCGGTTTCTCTGCGTCCTGGCCGGGAGACAGGGACGTTTTCTGATGACAGGGCTCTGTGGGAGCTTGTCCTCAGTGCTCTGACGTGTTGATAGGCTTTCTAAAGATAGAACGCACCCCGTGATAAATATTCCCAATCGACTGAGCCCAGCAGCTGACGGACCTGAAAGCTTTTTTATGCATTTTACTGTTCTGCCGTTGTACTGCAGAGGCTACAGGACGTGGGCTATGAGGTGAATAAGCCCAAATAGAAAATAAACGCGCTGTGAGGCGAGAGGAAGCAAATGGGTTTAAGATAATCAGCTAAAGCTGAACGTCGCTTCTCAGGAAACTAGCAGCTTGAAACGTGTGCATGGGACCAAAAACGATGTTGTGATGACTATCGCTTAATTACAAATTAGATTAACGCGGTTTTACCACTTATTATGTACTTCACATTTCAGGAAATACAATTAAAGAGACAGCTCACCCAAAAAATGAAAACTCTGTCCCAATTTATCAAATATGCTCTTGGGAAACTTGCTGTTTAGAAATGATGTTTCTGGAAACCTACAGTATAGCACAAGTGTCACATGGAGTCCCGTTTATGGTTCTTCTGTCATTTATTTACTTTTTTGAGCTTTTCTGATCTTCACAGCCACAAACTTAAATGGAAAGAAGCTGCGTGATGATTTTGAAGTACTCCACAGAAAAATAAATAAAGAGAATGGGAATTTTTTTCTTTAAGCGAGGCTACAAACAGGTAACTTCAAAAAGCAACTCACCAGAGACGTATTCATTTATTTCAATTTTTATACAGGCAAGAACATTTTGCAAAAA
>JAZGTK010021364.1:0-10651 GCA_036877625.1 Ambastaia sidthimunki
AGTTTAATGAATCATGGCACCTACTGGTGGACTGGATGACAGAGGTAGAACAGACACTGGATACACACAAGGAGATTGCGGTGTCACAGGAAGAGATCAAACAACAGCTTGGTGAACTAAGAGTAAGTCTGAAGAAAACGTACAGTGGGGTCCACAGGTCTAAAAACATTTGTAAAGAAAAAATACAAACCATGAGCATAACAATTTAAGTACAAAAAGTGCATATGTTTCTACATTTATTATGTGCCCCTTTTGCTTTAATAACAGCATGAACTGGTTTGTGCAAACCTTGGTGATGCATGTTATCCCAGCATGATTTAAGAAGAACATCCTGTGGGTTCAATATACAAATGTTATTTATTCAGTTAACTCTAAAACAGTGCAGAATTGTCTTATTAAGATAGAATCTTAGATAAAACTTATTTCAGATCATACATTTTTTTAAACATTTTTCAAAATCCTACATGTTTTTATTTTTTAAACATTTTTAAATTAAATTTTATATCCCAGATTTTTATGTTAACTAAAGATTATGGAACAATGTAAAATGACAAAACAATACCCACATTTGTCAGGTTTTGCAACATAAAATTTCCAGTTCATAAATCTGGCAAACTTCAACAATCTGATCATTTTCTAACATAATTTTATATGCCAGAGTTTGCTTGTATGAAGTCAATCATCTACAGAAATATGGTATAATTTATGCAAATATCCTGGAATTTGTGTACTGTCAGGAGTTTCAGAAGCTTCTCCGCTCAAAAAGGCCAATGTATGAGGCTTGTCTGAAGAGTGGCCGCTCCCTTCTGGAAAAAGCCCCAAGTTCTGAGGACACACAGCACCTGGAGAACATGGTGTCTGAGCTCAGAGACTCATGGGACACCATCAGTGGCAAATTCAGTGAGAGGTGAGTCTGATGTCTGTGTTCAGTACTGATTGAGAAGGATATCAAATCAGAGTTCCAATTTTTGCTTTTGTTTCCTCAAGGCAGCATAAACTGGAAGAAGCGCTGCTGTTTTCAGGCAGATTCACTGATGCTCTACAGGCTCTTAATGATTGGCTGTACAGGGTGGAGCCACAGCTAGCTGAAGATGTTCCTGTCTGTGGAGATAAAGATCTGGTCAATAATTTGATTGACAAGCACAAGGTACTTCCAGCATATTTTTGAAGCTACACCAAACAAAATGATTTCTCCTGATTAGAGACAGAGCCACTGTCTCTAATCAGAGACAGTGGCTCTGATTAGACAGTGGTTAAACCACTATACCTTTTCTGTGGCTGTAGGTGTTCCAGCGTGAGCTCGGGAAGCGCGCCAGCTCTATCCGGACACTGAAGCGGTCGGTCAGGGATCTGACACGGTGCAGTACGGCTGATGCCCACTGGCTGCAGGAGCAGATGGAGGAGCTGGAGGGCAGATGGGAGGTTGTGTGTAAACTCTCTTTGTCCAAACAGGCTCGTTTAGAGGCAGCACTTCAACAGGTACCACAACTTTCCACACATGGGAGTTTTGCTCCAGATTAAAAGCTGAACTCCTAAAGCTTGAAAATATTACTCAAATATTTATGACTAGCAAATCATGTCAATGGTCAAGAAACTAAAAGCTATTGGTTATTTTAAAAGAGGCATGCACGATATGCCCTGCTCCAGCTGCTAGTTTCAATAGGAAATGCCTCAAGGTGCTTTTTTGTTTTGTTGTGCTAAGTAGCCCTGCTCACAGTGTATGTTTTGTCATTTGTACCGCTGTCATCTTCAGGCTGATGAGTTTGATATAATGGTCCACTCATTCCTAAAACATCTTGCGGATGTTGAGAGGGTTCTGAAATACGGAGTGCTGCCTGAGGAGGAGGAGGCTCTTTTGACCTTCCGTACACATCATCAGGTATGACGGACATGGACCCTCCCATCATACCCCATCACATTTAATTGTCTTCATGTTTGTGCTTTTGCCATCTGCACAGGAGTCTATGAGTTCCTTGAACAGTCAGCAGATGGCACTAGAGAATATTTGCAAACTGGGTGAAGAGATTTTGTCCACCAGTCACCCTGACTCAGTCATCACCATAAAATCATGGATCAGTATCACCAAGACTCGTTATGAGGAGGTGAGTTAACTGTTTAAAATAATAAAAATTAAAAAAAATATAGTTTACCCAAAAAAAAATTTTTTTCTTATCATTTACTCAACCTCATGTCATTCAAGTGGAAGTGGAAGTGTCCAGTGGAAGTCAGTGGGTCCCACTGTTGGATTAAAATGATAAATTGAATTGATTTAAACTTTTTTTTATAGACTTTTGATTTAAACTTAACTTTTTATGACATATTCAGCCTTTCAATACAGACATAAAATGAGCTCAGAGATGGTTGCGATGAAATCTTAGTGACTTGGTTGTTTAAAGTAAATTCCCTGTGTAAACAACATTATGGGTAATGCTGAAGATTGATTCAACAATCAGAGTTTATATCACCATGAAAATCAAAAGAGATCAGCAAAAGAGATCAGCAGTGGCAGCCTGAGTCATCTTTGACTTAAGTCAATTGAAGATTTTTTAAAGATCTTTATACTGTAAGTACATGTATTTTATACAGTATGTGTAATTTGGTGCTTCAGGTGCAGACATGGGCAAAGCAGCAGGCCGAAAGGATCCAGAGCATGCTGTCTGCTCTAGAGGCAGAGAGAGAAGGGCTACAACGATTACTAGACTGGATCTTCTCAGCTGAAAAGTCTCTTAATGGAAAGGAACAGGAAGGCCTGCCTGAAAACATAGAGCTGACCGCAGAGCTCATTACTCAACACATGGTACTCCACTTCTAAACACTCCAGAAACCAAAGATTCAGCAAAACCCTCTTCTTATCAAGAATTATTTTTTTATTGTAGGGTTCCCCAGCTAACAAGGAACATTCTCATTATATATCATATACAGTGCTTTCAGAAAGTACTCAGAACCCCTTCACTTTTTTCAACTTGCAGCCGGATACCACAATCATTAAAAAAAAATCCCATTAATCCACACTCAGCAATCCAGATTTTTAAAAATGTCTGTACAAATATCACATTGGTTGGTACATGCCTGGTACATAGATTGTTTTCTAAAGAACTCTTAATGCTTTTGTGTATTTATATGAGCTTATTTCAAAATATCACATTGGTTGGTACATGCCTGGTACATAGATTGTTTTCTAAAGAACTCTTAATGCTTTTGTGTATTCATATGAGCTTATTTCACAACCAGGTTCATCTGATTGGCTCACTTTTTCAAAAAAACATTGGTCCACTACAGTGCATGTCAAAAATTCAAATCAAACCACAACCATTATTTTTAAGCACTGAAATGTTATCTTTCCTGCAGGATTTTATGGATGAGATGAAAGGGAGGTTTCCAGAGGTGGAGAATGCCACAAAATCCTGTAAACACAAGCTGGTCCCTAAGCAACAGGTTTCACCCCGTCGCAAGGTCGCACTGACAAGTTAGTAAAGGACTGTAACAAAATCAGTATGGCTCACTGAAGGAGTATTGCATGGTCTTTTATGACTAATGAATTGTTATCCTCCATGTATTCTGTTGTATCCATAGAAAGGAAAGGCACATTAAAGTCCCAGCCGTCAGTGTCTCTTCCTTTGGAGAAGTTGGACCCTCAGACCCCTCTGATGTGTCAGCTCGTCAGTCAATGGCAAAAACTCTGGCTTCTGGCTCACAGCAGACAGAGCAGACTGGAGGAACATCTGCAGAGGCTCAAAGAGGTGATCATGAGTTATATGATTTTTCTACCATAAAATATGAAATTATCTACTCAAATGTTGTAGAAAACATCACAAAATCATTTGTAAAAAAATCTCAATGTTTGGAGACATTGTAATGATTATTTTAATGTATATGTCACCTAAAAATAGTGTGAAAAACATGAGGTTGAACTAAATGTTAAAACTTGTTGTCTGAAAACTACCTTTTTTACACTTACAGTTGGAGGAGTTTGCTAACTTTGATTTCAACATCTGGCGGAAAAGATACATGCAGTGGATAAGTCACCTTAAGTCTCGGATTCTGGATGTTTTTCGTAGCATTGATCGAGATCAAGATGGCCGAATCACACACAAAGAGCTCATCGACAGTGTTCTAGCCTCTAGTGAGCACAACTATAAAACTTTTAGTTACCGATTTGTTGCTTTAAATGCATGATATAAGGTGATATGTTTGCAGCTGTTTACAATAATTGCTTTTGCTTGTTGATAGAATTCCCCACCAACTCGCTGGAAATGACCGCTGTTGCTAACATTTTTGATGTCAATGCCGATGGTTTCATTGACTACTACGAATTTGTAAGTGCGCTCCACCCAAGCCGAGACCCGTACAGAAGAACAATAGATGCAGACCAGATTAATGAGGAGGTGCTTGTAGTTTCTTTTAAACAACTCAATATATTTATATTTAACATAGAGTATCTCAGTAAGATGTCTAACAAAAAACTTAATTTGCAGGTGAGTCGGCAGGTATCTCAGTGCAACTGTCCAAAACAATTTCAAGTAGAACAGATTAGTGCCAACCGCTACAGGGTGAGTGTAAATGTATTGAAAGTAAAAATAATACTTTTCTGTGCATGTATTTGTACTGTATAGGCTTTTACATTTTGTTATTACAGTTTTTTTTTCAAGTCACACATAACCAACTATGATCAGGTATAGTATGGTAACCCATACCTGGGCAGCACTGCAGCACTGCTTTGCTCAAGGGCACCCAAGTCATTTTATGCCAACAGTGGGAGTCAAACCTTTTTGTGGACCCTCTTTACAGCTGTATTCAGCGCTGTTGAACTGTGGATCACCCAAAACAGATGTTAATATCGTGTGAACAGGGTCTAACATTTATGCTAGGTATTTTATACTAACTGTGTGCTAGCTTATGTTGAGATTCATCACTGACTGGCAGTTCAATCTGTCTTTTTTAGTTTGGAGACTCTCAGCAGTTGCGAATGGTTCGTATTCTCAGAAGCACTTTAATGGTACGAGTTGGTGGTGGTTGGACGGCATTAGATGAGTTTCTGGTGAAGAATGACCCCTGCAGAGGTGAAAACACCAAACCATTCTGTTTATCTTTGGATAATTTGCTCATTGCGCAAATACAGTGCCTTTCGTAAGTATTGGGAGAGTAAAGAAAAAATAGTACCATTAAATATTTTATGGTTAATAGATGAATGAAGCAAAATCACAGATTGTGAAATTTTGTTATTTAGCCGTTTCAACACACAAATGTATCACCAATTTAGAACAGCAAAGTTTTATCCCTCTATCTAATATGAAGTATTGAGGCAATTGGCTCAATTCTGAAGTAATAAGCTGTTGTCCTGTTGCATTATTTGTTCACACATTGAAAGCAGAGAACGTGTAGTATCACTTTTGTCTGTTGCTTCTGCTATCTGAACCTTGTGTTTGGTGAGAGCACATATAAGCCAAGATGAACACAAGAGAGCTGACTCTGATATAAAAGCAGTGAAAAATGTCCAAATATTTGACATTCGGTCCATTTGCACACAACAAGCATTTTATCTGTACTGTCCCAATACTTATGAAGGGCACTGTATATTCAAATGGAATAATAATAAATAATGATTCTGAGTGAAATGCTAATATCTTATATCTATCTTTTATCTGGTTCTTTGTACACAGTAAAAGGACGCACAAACCTGAAGATAAAGGAGAAGTATCTCTCTCCTGATGCTTTTGAGGCATCGGGTCGCAGAGGGAGTGCTAAAGGGCTGACAGTGAGCAGATCAAACTCCAGCTTGAGTTTATACAGCAGTGCTTCAGCTCCCAGCAGCCCCCTCACCCGCAAGGTATGCCGGCTAACAGCCAAGAAGTTGCATTCCTTGCAACAATACTAAAACCCTAAAGAGTTCATTGGATGATGTTTATTAGTCATTCTTTTGATATGACAGTTGTAAAATTGTGATTGTGTGCCTTCAGTGTTAAGAGAAGTAACCCTGTTTGTCATGACACAGGCATTGCTACACAGAAGTTTCTCTGGTGAGAGGTGCATTCGGCCCAGGAGCTCTATTGCTGCATTAGGAACAGACCATTTCTGTGCTGGAGGAGACGACGACTCACACTCACCTTCAGGTTATTAGTCAGGCTAAAAATATTCTCAAACTATTTATATATGGAACAGTGCACTTTCAAATCTTACGGTCACAGTTAGATATGTTCTTTCAAAAGCCAGGCTCAGACTACAGGATCCTGACAGATTAGGAAATCTGTTTGAAGCACACACATAAGGAGAATCTTGACATTTTTTTTTTCTTCTCTAAAATCTTAAACCTGCTCACATCATAACATTTTAAAATCACAGCCCTGATGTTCCTCAAAGCAGATCAGGAGGCTTTACATTACCAGATATTCTGAGTTGAACACCAGACACAATCAGCATAAAATCGCCCAGAGAATCCTGTAGTCTGAACTTGGCTTAAGTTTCTTAAGCCTGTTTTAATCTTATTTGATCATTACAAAGGTCTGAGTAAATTTATGATACATTTTCCTTAACACTGTATAGAAGAGGCTGAGAGGCCACCCACATGACCAAATCCTGTCCCTCACACCCTGAGAGCAACCAGACTGGAGTTCATTACTGTACTGAGGTAGAGGATCAACAGGAAGTCCAATACAGCAGACCTCATTTCAGTAGCCACACAGTGATTTTTATTTAAAAAATTCCTTGACACTGACCAATGGTTGGACCTCCTACTGTACATGTAAGCGCCTCTTCACCAGTGGTTGGAGATGTTATTATGTTAGCTCCACAGACTTTTTAAAAATGTGGACTTGATATTCCCTGCTTTGTATTTAATTGGAAATTGGTATTTTTGCATGGGCTGAACAGCACAGTGTTTGTAGTCTACCAAGAACTCACACTACAGAGTAAAGCCACTGCCTTTTCATTAGGAACAGATCATTAGTTACAAATCAAACAGACCCCAAAATTGGTGATATAAACCAAAAACAAATATCTAGTTTTACTAATGTGGGCTTGCAGAAATATCTGTTTGTAAACTTTTTATGGTTTTGGCTTTATGATTTGGGTCCATGTTATTGTTTTTGTAATTGTGGCTGGTATTTTCTCAGGGTTGAAGTTCTTGACTATCTTAAGGCCCCATAAAATGAGTATTGGAGTGTTCTGTTAGCTAAAGAAAACACAATGTATTCTAATAGTTGGCAAAAAATATATTCCAGAAAATATACACATTTAAACACACTGTAGAACATTTATAAAATACAGTCTTTCTCTTTTGGAAAAGGACCAAAAATCTTGATGACTCATCGAGGCATATCCAAAATTCTCCCTTAATACCACCTGACTTTGACTAGCAATAGCAGAAGCAATAGCAAATCATGGTTCACTGCTGTGACATAAACTGAATGTTATTGGCTATTTAAAAATGGTGTATTTTCTTTGAAACAAAATTGGACTAACACAGAGAAACTGGTTTCTTGAGATCTTTAAACAGAGTCAAAGCTCAAATGGAACAGAATTTACTAAGTCTTAAAGATGTTTAAAAATTGCCCAGGGAATGTTTTTCTGTTGTCTACATTTTAGTAACATGTATATTAGTGACATAACTAGTTTATAGACCTTCATATTATAAATTGTTTTCTAAATAATTGTCTTATTTGATTTTGAACAATCATGCTACCAGTTCTGAAAACTTCCTTTAAGGATATGAAAGTGTAGGTCTCAATGAGATTAGCCTGACATTCTGTAATACCCCATAATCTCATAATCACAAATACTGCTTTTTCAGTGCCAGCTGTGATTTTTTTATTATTATTTTAATTGAGCCAAACAAAATCATATTGATATGACCTGCTTTTGTATGTGTCCTCAGGGCAGTGTCTGCTGTATTCATTTTTTCACTTTACAATTATTTGTGAATATCTTGGGTTGAAATATTGTACCATTGTACAAGTGTTATGGTTGTAGCATTTGATTCGGATTACATATCAAATATGTGTGTTTTTATGTTTATGCATATGCAGTTGGTTCTCTTAATTGTCGAGAGCTGAAATGGATTTTGAGGATTTAGGATCATAGCAATTGAGTAGCAGCAGGATTACTTTGTTTTGTAGCTGAAGCTTTGTTTATTATATTGCTATCTGAAACTCATATGAAGATATTAAAGGTACAGTTAACCCAAAATGTAAATTCTGTCGTTATTTACACACCCTCATGTTGTTTAAATATCTGAATAATGCACAATGATGTTTCATTACAGCTAAAAGCATTATAAAAAATATAGATGTAGCCTATAAGACCTATGACTTATATACTCTTCTGAAGCCATACACTTTTTTTTTAGCTAAGTATGATTTCAATTTCAGAGGATAAAATTATCAACAATAACAAATAATAATAAATAACAATGTTGTTGTGTTTTGCACAAAAAGCTGCTTATGGTGTGGTTTCATTATGTTTTAACACACAGCATGTTTTTTCAAGAGCTGTATGACGATGTTCTTTACTGAAAAAAAAGCATGGCTATAGGTTTGAAGTGACATGTAAATATTGAATTTTATATTGTTTGAACTATTACCTAAATACTATATGGACAAAACTGTATGGTCAAAAATACTATACATACTGTATTTCCACATCTCTTCATTTTTTTATTATTTTTTACTATTTGTTGAATTTGTTGAATTTAATCTGTATGACAATAAATTGTTATATCTAACTGCTGTGTTAACTGGAAAGCTTGAATAATGTGCAGCTATGGTTATCTACACAAAATCCATGTAACACTCAAAATTCATTTTATTTTAGCAGGTGTTGTAAAAGTTTTCCTGGGTATCTGTGATAGTTCTTAACATTTACAACTAGTCACAACAAAAAGTATTGAAGGCAAGCTGAGTGAACCATACCTATAGGGTCCAGTAGAGGAATATCACTTATTAAATTCCTTGTAATTACAAATCTCTTGGAAAAACATTTGTTTCATAAAATGTGGTGTATATTGTGGTGTAAGTGGTTTACTGTAGAAAATGAAAAAGAAAAAATTAAATGAAAGGAAATTAAACAGGTTTAAGTACATTCTCTACTTGTCAGAGACTGTCAGATTTTAACCAATTCATGGTTAAAAGTTCCTGTAAGGACAGTTTATTACAATACTAATGCCCTGATTACTATTTAAGCTCTCAAAAACCTAAATGTGCTCAGACTACTGCATCTTTCATCACACTGTTTTTTTTTTTATTTGATCTTCTTTAGCCTTAACATTCTTTGTGTGCCCATATAGTCTAAACACTGGTGGAAACAGCTGTTTTTCCCTCAATTTGTTTCAAGGGTATTAAAATTGCTGACAGCTCTTGCTGTGAGGCCTTGAAGAAGCCAATCTTAACAAGTGACCATTAAGCTGGACTCCCGGCAAGATTAGCACAAGACAAATTAAAAGCCAGAACACATCAGCCTCAAAGAACCTTTCATTTTGCTAATAATTCACAGAAACAAGCCTGATGACACACTACATAAAAAAGCCTTTGGTGATCAGGATATCGGTGTGAAATGTACCATTGAAGGAATAATTCACCCAAAAAAAAAATGCTTCACTACTAATCTCAGCACTGCAGATCTGTGGAACACAAAAATGACATTTTAGGAATTTTTAAGCATAAAATAGTCATAAAATGGCAATAAAACGTATTTTAATTTGTTAATACTAATAATCTTCCCCTACACTGAGGATCTACATTTTGTGATTCACTTGAAAACTGGCTAGCAAAAACTTTCCGCTAGCTTTCCAGTCCTATACTACAGTATGAACAAAAGTTCATTTTAAAACATTTGCCAACTCTTTAAAATTCTCCTAATGGTTTCCTGGTTTCCACAAATAAAAAACAGCATAAATGTTTGGAATGACATGCGAGTGAGTAAACTAATTACTTATATTTTCAGATTAAAACATATCAATTTCTTTCTTTTTATTTAAGGCATTCATCCCTATACCCAGAAAACACATGCCTCTCTCTGAGAAACCTCAAATCTCATTTATGCTATCACTCCTCCTCTCATTTTTTAAACACTCCCTCAGATCAAGGTCTGTCTGATATAGCAGAGTGATCTGGGGCTGTTTTTTACTGAATTGTTTAAAGTAAAATGTATAAATGATTGTATAAATGTTTAGGCTACCAATTATGTGTGAAATTTTGCAGGATGAAGGAATGTTTTTCTAGAATATTAGAGAAAGAGCTATAACTGTACAGTGAAACCACTGTCTTTAGAATATTCATTATTTTAGTGGCGCACCAAGTAATTGTTTGTTTTTCTGACTGATACGACAATATAGTCTTCAGTTGTCATACAGACACCTGTTGTTGTGGATACACACAAAACAGACCGGTTTTCAGTTACTTGTCATTACATCATAACATAGAATGAAACTGCTTTTTCTAGGAGCCGGGTTAAATATGTAACCTAAGACGTTCCCTTTCTTTATGCTTGATGCAATAGGGAATCTTAATGCCCACTGCGCCACAGTGAGGGAAGGCCTGCCCCAGATGCTGAACATTGGCACGGAGAACATTAGGAGCAAAAAAGAGGACCTGAGCGCCTGGGGTTGAATTCTAAACTGTAAATGCCTAAACTGTAAAATATAACGAATGTGTGCGGAGGC
>JAZGTK010021368.1:0-10649 GCA_036877625.1 Ambastaia sidthimunki
TAATAATATAACATACAGATAATGAGACCCAAACTCACTCAGACTTTAACCATTCCAGCGACAAATCACACAACAGAACAGAGAAACTGCTCACACACTTAACACGTCCTCCATTTTGCTGACACTCATCTACAGTATCTTACAGTAGACGTACGGTCTTGTTTAGCACGAATGATTCTCCCTGTGGCTATTACATCATCACCTGTGACTAAAGCTAAACAGTGTTGTAAAACAGTTTACACCACTTCTCAATCTCTCACTTTTTCCTTCTCACTGCAGGGCGCTGGTTTTAACCTAATACTGACTGTCATAACAATCAATTCTTTTCTCGCTGAACTACTACAATCGCAGCCTGCAGTCTTTTAGACTGCTGGTGAGAATCACCTATCAGAATTTACTGTACTCAAGTTACACCAAACTGCTAAACTCTCAGACCTTCGCAGGAAAATGATTTGCAGCGCTCAGACGAGATGCACTTTAATGAATTGAAATGAATTTCATGCAGAGATAATTCTAATATACATCTTGTGTAAATGATCAATTACGAGGAACGATAAAAGGTTTAACCGTGCAAATATTTAAAACAAGGAGAACACAGAACATCCCGCTGGTTTCACTGAAGTGCGGGGTCCGGTTTATCTTCCTTGATTTGATTTTACGCTAATAAAATTGCAGAACGCAATCTGGTTTGCGGCAAGAAAGAGCAAACAAACGGAAAAACGCTCCACAGATATTCCGCCACCTCGCAAACGAGGAGCCAGGCGAAATTGGATTTAGCGTTGGCAGGGAATTAGATGAGAAAATGATAAACAAAAAATATGATTATGAAATGAATACATTTTTTAAACTTCTGTCCCCGTAAGAGAGGATAAAGCAGGCAGAGAACACTTTGTGGTACGGCAGAGAACCGAGAACCTTGAAAGGAAAGATTTGTGACAAAGCGAATAAATTTTTTCAAACAACATGAAGGTGGAAGCGCACAGACAACAGCCTCCGTGTGTTTCTCTGAAACAGAGCCGCCATGACGTTTCCGTACGTTCAGTCACTGCGAGGTGAGCGGCACGAGGTGACAACGATAATGCCAATCGAATGTCAGGAGCCGCGCTAAATTTATACTGTATCCAGCTTTAGGTAGAGAATGTGCAGGGAGATTCGAGAGATGTCATTGTCCTACCAAAATGGAGAAATACTGAAGCCAGATGACATAGAGAGATCTGAGGATCAGGGCAGCATCTATCTAATAACAGCTTCAGACCCTCAATCCCACCAACAACAAAACAGTAAAATTGAAATCTCACTGTAAGCGAATTGTTCTCTGGACAAACAGAAACTCTTCATGGAAAAACAGAGGACGTGTGTCATACCAACAATGCTTTATTCAAAACACAAGGCACCAAGAAAATAAAAATCATTTTCTTACATATTTCCACCACAGAGAGAAAGAGAGAGAGAGAGACTTCATTTATCTGCCAGTCTGGGCTTATGCCACAGGCTGCTGGAGTAAAATTCATAGGTATGCTGGATAGCATCAATAAACTATGATAGTTTGGCCATTGGTTTACAAGATTGAGAATTGGTTCCTATAAAAGAAAGCAGGATTGGAAGTTCTCCATTGGGCCGTTCATCTACAGGCGGATGAACAGGTGATGGACTGTAGAATCACCAGGTTACCTGCGGCAACAACAGTAGCCTTTAAATGTTATGATCATGTGGTACAACAGCAAACAGCAATGAGACAATGGCAAAAAGATCTTTCAGAGCAAAAACAGCTCGACAGGAAACAGTTTGTGCAAATAATTATGTTAAAGAATCATTTTGGTTTGAATGACTTATACGTGTCAATTTTCAAAAGCATAATTAAATATTTAATATTTACACAACTTAAATTGAATCAACTCTAATTCTATATTAATCTTAATTAATATAGAAGTAGAGTTCTCTATTATCTTAATTAAATAAAACTTACTTTAGATATTAAAAAACCTTGACAACTATAAAAATTTGGACAATGAACTATATATTTTATGATTTATTTTAATGATGCATAGACAACTCTAGTGTCTTTTATCATAATGCTATTTCTGCTGTTGGCCACTCAAGGCCGCTGATACAGTGATTTTAACACGGTTATGCACATAGCCTTGAGTGACATATTGCTTTAGTTCTAAATTTGCTCCAGTCACTTAAAGGAACGGTACACCTAAAAATGAATTTATAGAATAAATTTAACATTTAGCATCATGTCATTTTAAACTGACTTGACAAAAACCACAGGCTGTCAAAGCACAAAAAGCTAAATATGACTCATACATCAATTTCCCACTTGTACTGGTATATGATAACACTGAGCATTGTGTGGTAAACAGAGCGAAATGTTGGTAATTGTTCAGTGAAAATGAAATAATTCACATTTGGATTCTTCTCGTGTTAGCATTCAGTCATAAGTCCAACCAATGACGTTTGATCTTACTGACATCCAATCAGTCCCACCAATGGCATGTTAGATTTGAGAGATGCAAAACAATTTGCACAAATGCTTTGATTTGAGAACAAATAGTCATTTGAATTGTGCCAAAAAAAATCATTGTTTTTATGGTGGTTATATAATGCTTATTAGTTCTGGACAGCTTGTGCTCACTACAAACCGTGTTTTAAAACACAATTCACAATTCTGTGTGAATGGTTTGAAAATACAAGCAGAGCTGTAGCTTGTGGGGTGAAAAGTGATTTTGATTCTAGGGGCTCACCGGTCCAGAAGGCCCCACAACAATTTCTAAATTTTACTTTTAAAAAGGTAAAGGCCCCAGAAGCGATATAAAGCCAGGGACCAGAATTCTCAGTTTTACACCCATGGGTACAAGTCAGCTTATTTTCTTAGTAACAATTCTCCCTGAAAAACCAACACAAACAAGTAAAAAAAGCTCTTCCTCAGGGCAATCCTGTGAGCTCTGCAGCCAGGAGCTTCTCAAATTAGGTCCTACCAAAAAAAATAAAATAAATTATGGGATGCTTAGACGAGTCACTTGAATCAGTAAAAAGCAACAGTGTTTTCACTGCAGCTCTGACAGGAACTAAACAGAACAGGAAGAATGACTGTATCTATTACTGTACGCCCATATTTGGAAATAACACAGAACAAAGTATACGTGCTCCGTCAGTCGGTCGCAACTGGAAGCTGAAACGGGGAAATGGGTTTTGGCAATGCGAAAACAAAAGCAGCCTGTATCTGTTAGCACCATGCAAGCCCAGCCCCCCGTGGAGGTGGCAGGTGGAGATCCACTGGCAGGGAAAGTGGTAGAAAAGCCCCTACAGAGAAAGATGAGGTGAGCGTGTCAAAAAAACTAGCCGAATGAGCCTACGAGAGAGGAGGGGAGAAAGGTGCCTAAATGTACACAATGACAACACGCAAAGGCACAAAGGCTAACAGCATTTCCACATGGAGTTGATGAAGAAAGAGAGAAAAGGGTAGAGTGGGGGCTGGTGGTCTTCGAGGGAGTCTGTGAATCTGTTTCGTAATGAGATGCCGTACAGAAGCGGGTTAGAGGCATTTTTACAGCGCAGAAATGAAGGGGAGAGCTGGGTGCAATAAAATGGTGGATTTCATCTTTCTCTCTCTTTCTAGCCAGATGATATTCAGTGCAACACATGAAACTGAATATTTTATTGAGAGTCTTTTAAATGTATATTTATCAAATAGCAATAAAACTGCCAAGTCCAGATGATGATTTCAACTACACTAGCATGTTTTGGCCACGCCCCCCACCCTGTCTTTTACTAGAACCAAACACATGCACACACACACACACACGACAAACCCCTACACACAAGACACACCCCCACACACAAGACACATTTATTCAGCTAGCAGATGCTTTTGTGTAAAGTGACTTTCAAATGGTGAAAAAACAGACACAATCTGACATAAGGACGCCAACAACATTAGCAGTGAAGTTATTTGAAGTCATTGAGAAACTGCTGTGAAACACATTAACAGTGATGTCTGTCAGCTTTACAGTATGCCACTTTTTCCGATGAATAAGGAAGATCGGTTTACGGAAAACAAAACAATGAAAACAAAACAAAACAATGAAAACTGCATGTGTTCTTTTACTTTTCACAGCTTTTCTGTCATCATTTACTCACCCACACGTGTTTCCTAACACAAGGGTGAGGAATGGGGAGGGTGATTCAAACACGACCAGTGATAATGGGGTGAAGGGTGATACTTACTTAGAGGTCCCACAACAACTTCGAGTGAACGTTTGCTATTAGTTCAATATCACTGTTTGCCCTAAAGCAACATTTCCATCAATCAATCAATCACATTTTTAGAATCAGATAAAGAGCTATGAAAAGAGTTTAACTAAATTCCCACTAACCTGTAAGTTCCATCTTTAATTTTTAAAAACCCTAAACAATATATCTAAACCTGAGCATGATTTTTCTGTCTTTACAACACAAGCCCCAAAAACTGGTAATTTAATTGAGTTGTTCCATGTTCTGTGTTGGATGCCTTAGATTGAAGCTTAGTAATTGTGCAACAGAATAAGCTCTTCCAACGTAACAAGTGACCATCTGGTGTATTCTGTATTCCAGAACTCTTTTCAGAAACTATTTATGCAAATTAATTCTGTTTCCTATACTGTCTTCAAATGAGCATTTCCGCAAATACATCACTTCCCTTGTCACGCCCATTCAATGAGCCCCGCCCCCCGCCTCCTGGCTGTCAATGGGCGCCGCCAAAGTTTCTGCTCCGTGTCTCCTTGGCGACCACTTTTCAGCTGGCACTGATTTACTTCCTGTCCTTGGTTGCCATGCCAACCCCCCTGCAAGGAGGCGCCTCCACCAAGCGCATGATAGGGACAAATTGTAACAAAACTGTCTTCCCCGTCTCAATCACCACTAAATCTTTCTTTTCACCCCATTCCTCTGTTCTTTTTTCACTAATTATCTCATACAAAAGTGCCAAAGGACATGTCTGAGCTCCACCAACATCATTTTGTTGACTTGAAATAAACCGCTTCCCGGCTTGACACGACTCTAATGTATAATTCAAAACGGAGAACAGACATTGTGCTTAACGTGTCTCAGCCACGGCTTCCGTCACAGCCGCGAATAGACACACTTCACGTCTATTTCTGTTAGATTTGGTCTTTAACAACACACCATAATTGCAGTGTTGAGAAGTAACTACCCAAAATTACAGATGCTGCTCATTTACTTTTGATTTACTAAACTACATTTTTCAGTACTGTGAGAGAATTTGGCAGCGTTTAAATTATTGTAGCTGTTTAAGTGCTACTTTTTTCAACGAGTAACCCATGCGGTAAAAACGGTACATTGTTGTATTATATCATCACATTTTATTTCATTTAAACTGATTTATAAAAAACAACATATTTAGATAAATGCTGCTGTTTAGAACCTAAATGTATATGGTCTGCGCCAAATAAATGCTATAATCACAAAATTAAATAATATTTATTGATATACAGTAAATATTTGTGGTATTTAAAGCCATCTCTGAGTGTAGTTAGTAATGTTTTGTTAGTAACTTGGCGTTGCTGTACACATGGGTACACTTACGGGGGTAGTTAAGGGTAGGTATTACATAAACATACAGCTACAGCTTTATATACGTATATCTTTAATTACACTAATTTCTAATTAGCTAAATTTAGTCTGGCAAGCAATAGTTTCAATGTAGTTTCACCAACATTGTATAATTAAGACAAAATGTTACCAAGTTTAATAGGAATTTGGCATCCAATTGCTTTTTAAACCTCACAATGAAGGAAACTATTTGTTCCACTGGAGTGTTGCATTGTTAATGCCTTCATAATAAGACACACTGAGAGCATTTCTCCACTAGACTTGATTAAAATGTCAATAAGAGAAGCAATCTTCTGTCTGCCAGTCCAACAAACAGACAAAGCTTCATGCCCCTGGCAATTTCTCCATTTATATTCATATTTTTAAAAAAATCTCAGTGGATTTGTATTTTCACTCAAGCTTTTATAGAAATATACTTTATCCACTGAAGTAAATCAATGACCGATGATTGAAATACATTCAATAAAGGGATACGGCTGGAATGCCACATGGCCTTTACTGTCAGCGGCTAAGGGATTTTTAAAAGACATTTCTGTCAGCGCTTTTTGGACACGATGAACCGGAAAGGCTGAAGGATATTTGAGGGATGAATTTCTTTGGTTGTTGGAGCAATAACACAGATAAACAAGAAAAGCGGGAAACACAGTTGGGATGTTTGATATAAGCTGTTCTAGATTCAAACTGACTAAGATGTTGCCTGACAGAACATTCGTGTAAATAGCACCACGTGTCTGTGTGGTAAAGAGCAACACATTATGTTTGATTTGAGAGAACGTTCTTACATTTGCAGGAATTATTGGGATTCCACAAAGAGGACATCTGCAGTCACACATTTTTTTAGAAACGTTTATTAAACGCAGTTAAGGGGTTGGGTAAGTAATCTTGGCTTTGGCTGTATGCGTCCTATCTGTTTGGTACAACCACTGTACAAAAAACATTTTTATCTGGTATTTTTATCTTCTTTTCTAGTATAAAATGTCTAAACATCATAAAATCAGTATAAATTTATTAGAATAGTAAAATAGTTTTAAAAGAATTATTATTATTATAAAACTATTTGACAGTGGGGTAAGAAAAGTAACCTTAAATATATATATACCCCACTGGCAAATAGTTTTATAATAATAATAATAATCCTTATTACATTATGTTGAGATTCATTCTTAAAACAAGAAAAAAACTTGTTGTTAATAGTGTTAGAAAAATACACCTAATTTAATGTTATTCTCTGAAAACAAGCCTTAATATTCTAATTAATTTTGCTTCAAGTAAATTTACTTGCCTCTCAAGATATTTTTACTGCAAAATAAAACAAACATTTATTAGGAAAGTTATTTTTGGAGTGTGTCGAGTGAAACATGGCCAGTCTGAACAAAATATACAGAGGCTTTCTAATGATATACTGTCACAGACAAAAACTGCATAAACAGTACTGACTAACACTACAGCCTCAATCTTGCTGCCCATCCACTAAAACAGAACTCACTGCTGTATTTTAAGGGAGGACATGTCCTCGTGTGATAGTCTCTGAATCACCCCTGACCCTTTGACCTACATGGAGAAGCCGGGCTGGGAGTAGATGTGTTCAGTTAACCATGAGAGTCTGACCGATGTTACCTCAGGGCTCCACATTCACCCAACAATTGGGTCTAGATTATTCCACGGGCCAGTCAGAGGAAGAGTGAGTGGGTGGGGGTGCAAGGCCTGGCCTGAGGCGGCACATTCTTTAGACAAATGAGCCGTGCAAATTTCTATTGGTCCCTTCATACTCTGCTGTCGCACCTGGAACGTGCCGGACCAGTGGACCCAAAAGTCACACTTTTAGCTTCAAGCCTCGCACATAGTTATATATCCAAATTACATCCAATAAGTATATACCCAAAATGTTCTGTTAGAAACCCAAAATATCCAAAGGTTCTGAGAGTAAGGTCACATGACATTGGGTTAAAAGGTCTACCTTAGACGCTTTTATCAAAAATGACTTACAAAGCAGTACAAGTATAAAGAATCTATTTAGCAAGTTGTTTAGGTATCTTCTCTGAACTAAATACGGCCATTGGATATAGCAAAATAACCAGCAGCATGTATTATAAAGTAAATAAAGTCAATTTTGACTTTACAAATGAAATTTACGAATAAAATTGCCTTCAGAAGTAACAATGGAAGTAAAGTAAAACGCATTGCATTGTGGGATACAGCATCCCACGCATACCCGCCCTTTCTCTCTCTCTTTCTGTAACTACTACACATACACGCAATCACTAACAGATATAACATGAACAAACGTGACACAGAGATGTTAACCACAGATAATCTTCAACACATGAGCACATGTACATATAGATGTGACTGTCTGCAAGACTGCCACCTGCTTTGATTTATCAGTGTAATTATATGCAGAATTGTGTTTGGCACACACATGTTGTATTGATCGGGTCCTGAAGGGGGGTGGGGGGGTGTGGGGGAGAGTCAGTTAGGTGGGGGGCAGTGCAGTAGAGATGGAGGGTCTGTTCTTATAATCAATGTTTAGAGAGTTCCATTATATACTGTGTGTGTGTGTGTGTGTGTGTGTGTGTGAGTGTGTGTGTGTGTGTGGTACTTCTTGGAGAGCCTGTGCTGAATTGGCACATCATGTGTTTGCATGTGTGTAATGAAACTATTATAAAGACAAAAAAATCACTACACTGATATGGTAGTGTGTTTAAAATGCAAATGTCCTCTACAGTATGAACAATGACTTCTGATTTACATGACCACTCTAAGTCTGACCCCAGAGTATTCTTTCTCTTTGTTGTAATTTTTGCTGTGAATTTAATCACAGCTTTGGAAAGAGGGCCGTCTCTCTGAAAGCAACTGATGTATGATGATGTTCCTCTGGTGAAGTTGAGTCATCTGTACATTCAGAACTAGCGTTCAGACGCCTCCGTTCAGCACCAAGGACAGCGACCGAATGCAAGCGGGAGGCATTTAGAGGCCACGGCTGGTGCCGCATCACAAGCACAGCTGCAGACAGCCAGAGCTTCAGGAACAAACTGCCTGAGTGGGACTTGAGTGGCGACTGTGTGACTTGGTGACATCACAAAAACGTGAAACGCTATTGGCTCCTCCCATAATTTACTAGACTAACTTGTTGTTTGGTAATCCGTCACTACATGGATTTTTGCATCCTTTTGCTACACCTACAACATCACACACTTAAAATATCACGACAGCCAAAGCTTTGACGTCATCAGGACCGCCTGTTTCGTGCCCTTCAATAAACGCCTTCCCGGTCCGCTTTCACTAACCAGACCGCTCCATGTCACACTCCAGGCTTGTCAAGTGGGCGTGCAAGGATGGAGATCGCTTTCAGGATCATAAAGACAAGTGGCCATCCAAACCTCTCAAGCTGATCTGTCATTCCCCGCCCACTGCCCGACAAACACATGCACGTTTGAGCACAAATCAGGAAGATCTGTATTCTCAGCCTCGGCTTCTCCCATACGAAACTGAAAAATTCCTATAAATTAAAAAAAAACTTTAAAGCTCTAAAGATCAAAATGTGCAAGTGATGACAGTGTGTAGGACGCATTCGGTACTTTATTCCAAAAGAATAAAACCAAAAGAATTCAAATGTGATGACTGTACCAATAAGCGTCTTTGTAGTTTCAATCAAACACAAAATAATAACGTGGTGAAAATAGGATTTGAGAAAAAGATTTAAGAGACTACACACAACTCTTCAAGAGTCATCAAGTCTTTTGCATTGTATCAAAGGAATGATTTCGCATGAGGACGGATCACTCCGAAATCTCTCTGAACAATACTACCAGAAGATCAGCCAATCGAAAGAGAGCAGGAAAAGTGATCAGTTAAACCAGCCATACGCTAACAAGCTACGCTAGCTGGAGACGCAGCTAGCAGTCAAAAAATCCCCACAGGGAGCAGAGACAAGTCATCCTTACATTACACTACATTTGTTGAATTAATAACAGATCATTTAGCTGCAGGTGCAGGCCTGCATTGTGCTCCGTACGCCCGACATTTATTCTGCTCCTCTTACCTCATGTGAAATTAAAAATCTGTCTTTAAACGGCTCAGGTTTAAAATTGGAAAACAAACTTTTCTCTCTAGATAGGAATAATGATGCCGCTTCTGCACAATCTGTTACCGCTGTGTTTCGACGGTGCCAAATGCCAAAAAAAAGGCACATCTGTGTATCCTCAACAGGCGTCTCAATTTGGCTCCCTAGGCGAGTAATTTTTATGAACTAGCAGCTTCGTACTTTGACCTACATTGTTAGTTGCCCGACCAAAACAAATCGTATCGCAGAACATGCTGGTTTACGCCATAATATCACAATGCCGTAATGTTTATGCTAAAATTGTGTAAATGTCACACTTTAACAATGCATGCCAATGGCGACTCATTTAAGTTCCATAAATATGATGCAAACAAACAGAGAATTTGTCAATATAAGCTCTAAAACAACAATTGAATTGTCAGTTTCAGTGTCATGTCGCCTTTTAAACATCTTTACGTGTCTGGCTCGACTTGCGCCACGCACAGGACACAACCGCCCTAAGAAAACAAGAATACACTAAGCCTCCAACCACAACACACACGCAGAGTCGTTCCTTCAGTATAATTTGTGCTGATCAAATGTCGATCTGCATGAGTCAAGAAAGTCCTTCTGAGAGAGACTCAGTTCTGTTTAATGCTGTGGTCTAAACTCTGTGGTGTTTAATTTAACAAAAGCGCAGAAAGGACTTAGACAACGAAGGCGAGAGAGCAGTTGCCTTTCGTTGTCACCATCTGTTATTTATACAGTTTCTGCCTCCTGCGGGAGGCATCCAAAGGCCACATATTGCAGAAAGAGGCATAAATCTATCACTTCAGCTCATTATGTTTTTAATCAGCTGACCCAGGCTCCCCTCTCAGGGGAATGACGCAGCTTGGTAAGTTTAGGACAGACCCAAAATTCCTCTTTCTACTGACCCCAAAAACTGAGACGATCCGTGAATGGTTAAAATATATTTTGACCAAAAACCATAGAT
>JAZGTK010021369.1:0-10648 GCA_036877625.1 Ambastaia sidthimunki
TTACAAGCCCGACTAACTAACCTGCAAACCAGTACAAAGTCTCAATCTAAAGACACAATTGAACATGGACACACTATGAGTAGTATGCATGAAATAAAAAACAAACCTGCTTCTACATGTGATAAATTAAAGCAAAAGATTATGTGAGGTAGTGTGAAACTGCAGTCTACCCAACAATTAACTGATGTATGGTCATAGGCGTGTCTACTGGCTATTTTACAATGACTTTAAATGTAGCTCATAAAGTTGGAACGATTTGATATAAACTCCAGTCTACACTTACTGTACTAAATACATTTACATATTCCCTTAGTACTGAGGTAAATGAACCATGCATGGCTCTGTTTAGTTGTCTACACTTTAGAAAACAGTAATCAATACAGCATGCTTTTTTTCTAGCAAAAGAGAAAATCAGCCAAACCGGTTCTAATTGAACATCGGTTGTAAAGAGTTGTAAAGAGATATTACATCATAAGTTAATAGTTTAAGACTAGCTAGGAGTGTTTTTAGAAACACTGGAAAGTGGAAATGAAACTTCTTTCTGTTTCAATTGGAATATAAAATAAAATTCAGTTCATTTTGAGTGGATGTGCAAAAGACTGGAAAAGGTATTATAGAGGCACTCAAAATCACTGAAGCACATTTTTATAAATCAGACTGTGCCTATCTATTCACAAACTTGTGCACTCTCAATGCATTCAGGCAATAAAACAAACTGACATGCCCACAAAAGCTCTTACAGTCAATATGGATAAACTGTCAGTTACCAATGATCAAATGGCACTCCTTTAACAATACTGTATTCAACTCACGTGTTTATGCAGGAAGCTGCGAACCCGTGGAAGATCAGGATAAAAACTGTTACGCACAACAATCTGCAGCCATCGAATCTGGATTTCAGCGTTCATGCCATCCACCAACGCAGAGTAGCAGCTTGACAAAAGACTCATCACCTCTGGAAAGGCCAGTCATATCTCACATTACAAATGTAAAAATATCAAACATTAAAAAAGAAGCAGGACTCTTAATACCTTGAGGCAGAGGTGACCGGTCTAAAACTCGATCCAAAAAGAGAACGATCTGGAAGGTGCTCCATGAAGAGAGGTCAAATGTTGCAATCGTCTGGGGGTCAGGGGCATCTGTACCCCAAAGGTCACACAGGTGTTGTACAGGGTCCGTTAGAGCCCTACCAGCCGAGAGATTAGGTTCACATAACGGAGGACCACAGCCATTCAGCCATCGCTCAAATTCTAGTCCTAAGCAAGAGAGTAAGCAAAAATGGAGAAGGGAAAGTAGTATCACATTTCAGTTTTAGCCTCCATCTCTCACAATGCTAATGTTGCTTTGACCCCTCACGGTGTATTATGGCTGGCTCACCAGGAAAAATCCTAACTAAGGACAAATAGAGCACAGTGAGATGAGTGCATGTGTCTGAGTGAGTTAATAAGTCTTCTCTGATTGTTTGGGTGCTGGCATGTGTAACTCACCCTCTCGCTGAGCAACACAGCTCTCCTTCAGCTCTGGGAAAAAACCAAGAAAGAAGTCCAGCAGATCTTGAGCAACTACACTGCTGAACCTAAACTTCTCCACATAGGCCTACACAGCACAGGGTAAAATGATTTAGAAAAATGTAGACAGTTTGTCCCAGTTAGTCATTTAAGTATATTATGGACATCAATGTCTGTGTTGTGAATGTCTAGACTACACTTTATGTTGGCTTTTTAGATGGCTCTTTCATTTGTAAGCTGCCTTAAAAGCATCTTCTACATGAATAAGTGGTCAATGAATGTTTTGTGTATTTCTCACCCTAAGGAAAGTATCAAATCTTTTGATGTCACCGCACAGCTGAGAAAGGTAAGAAACAAAGCAGAAGCCTTTCTCATAGGTGAACAAATTCATTAGACTGCTGGGATTTACACCTGTGGAGAAAGAGATGGTAAACAGACAACATGGCACACTGACCTCATGATTCATGGCTTTGAAACTTCACATATGCATTATAAATACTTGGGCACATTTTCCAGACAGGCTGAACTGAGGATTTTCCTAGCTTCTGTTTTTCTGAAATCCGAGTAATGAGGAATTTTTGAGCTATTTCAGGTGTGTGGAAAAACACCATGTGCCAAACTAAGAGGCTTTACCAGACGCATAAGAAAGCAGGTTAATATTGTGAAAAAGGTTGTACCTGGCTCAAATTTAGCCTGCAGCTTACTGACTGGATTGTTGTCTCCAAGAAGACGCATTTGTCTGTGAAGAGCATCTAGACGGAACACTGTTTCAAGACAAGTAAAGGCTTCTCCTGCATCAGAAAAGTGAATAGACTAATGTAAGAAAGGTGTTTTGGGGTATGGATTTATATGAACCACTGCACATTGATGGTTTGCCAGGCATAATACTCCCATAAAAACTGGAACTGCTTTACGCAAGTATGAAGATGTGTGCATGGAATGTATACATAAGCTCCGTAAATCTAGCATTAGCATAGCACTGTTTCTATGTATGGAATGCAAGATATGAGAGAGGATGCATATACCATAGGCCTCTGTGGTAATGCGTCTCTGAGCATAAGTGGCCAGACCCTCACTGAGCCACATCTCCTCCCAGGTGGCATTGGTGACCGAATTGCCAAACCAGCCATGAGCAATCTCATGGATGACATCAATCAGCAGAAATTCCTGACTCTCCAGTATGGAGGAAATGATGAAGGTAAGACAGGGGTTTTCCATGGCAACAATTGGAAAGGACGGAGGAAGAAACACTATGTCATACCTGTACAGAGAGAGACATATCAATAAATGAATAGTGCAGAAATGCTTATTAAATTTAGTTAAGCAGTGGGTTAATTAATAAACAGTATTAGGCAGATTCAATAAATTATTGAAATGCGTATTATAAATGGAACTGACCTTCCCCATACATAAGGCCCAAAGAGCCCCTCTGCCACATTGAGCCAGCGCTCCACACTGCCACCCAGTTTACTGACCGCACACTTCAAAATGCAGGGCTCTGCCCACACACGACTCCTGAGAACAGAGAACAAACAGACTAGCCCATGATAATAATGCACCTTTCTTACAAGAACCTCTTGTACACAGATTCAGAAAAAAAACATCTGCAAACATCTGCATTGCATTGCTCCTTGGTCTTGGTATCACTCCAGTTCTCAGCCATATCTTATTTTTTGCATCTTTATCTTCTTACTTTTCACTACCCATCACCGATAAGATTTACACACTTCTCTGCTTAAACTAACCTTGGCCCAATGTCCGCATGCTGTAGGTCTCCTGCCACCAGGGCAACTAGGTAGGCTGGTACAGGATATTCCATGGAGAACTGGAAAACCCTGTCCTGTTTAGAGTATGCACTTCTTGAGGCACTCATCAACACTGTAACACCCTCTGGTACCTGTGAACAGTTTGCAAACACAGTCACACACACACACACACACACACACGCAAAAGTATGTCACAAATACAAAGCAAAACCAGAAAACAACAACTAATCTGAATTCTGTCAGTGCTGTTTAGGTGGACCTGAGCAGCTTGTGGACTTACCCTGACAGTGGCAGAGTAGGTGCTTTTAACGGCCGGTGTGTCAAAGCAAGGAAAAAAAGACCGATTGCAAACAGAGTGACCCTGTGTGAAGACCAACGGACGAGTCTGTCCACATGTCAACTCTGTATCCATCCACCAGATCTGATAGAGACCGGAGAATAATGAAGAAGTGAGAAGCTTTAACAAATAAATGTTCTTTGCAAGACAAATACTCTAAACAAAAGCAAATTCACTAAGACAGCTTAAAGTAACAACTCAATTTTGCTTAGTGTCACCGATACCTATAATGGTGCACTTTGTAGCTTTGTGATTTGTTCATTTAATTATTTTGTTACAGTGCCAAAGGCAAAATTGTTGTTGTAAATCCACTTGAAGATAAAATGTGAATAAAGCGTTGCAGAAACAAAGGACAAATACCCACATATAGGCAAGCAGCTTATGTTGTCACTACACAGTGAGGTATTGATAAGGTGATTAATACAAGAACATTATATATGTTCAAAATGAACACACTGTACAATGGACAATGTAATGCTCAGGTTACAAACATATAATATAACAAACAAACAATAAAACCAAAAATAAATAACAACAGAAGTTTGTTTTTGTAATAAGCATAGATATGAACCTACCAATTGTCTTCTCTGTCTAAACATGGCATGACATGCCTGAAGTCATAATCATGACCTGGATAACTCCAGTTATCTACTTAAGGCGACATGTCACTACACTGAGGTCAGTCTTATCAGTATAGCTCAGACTTTATACAGTCTTTCATCTTTATTCGTGCATGTGTCTAAATGGGTTGATACCACAAACACGTTACAATGCCAAAGACCTCCTTTAACCTGGCAAAATAAAGCCATAAAGACGAACGGGTCAGAAAATAACGGAGGGCATTATCATCATTAATGCTCTATTGATGGGATATATTTAGCGCATATAGAATTTTAACCCTGGGTACAATCACCACGTACAACGAAGTTATAATTAGCGTGTATAAACCGCAGATCGCCAGCTGTCACCATGTTGACCTTACCGCAGGGCCGTCTGTTGTAGTGTAGCGGATGGTGACACGGAAAGCCCGGTGTGGCCGGATCACGGCGGCCGGGAGGCTGATGTTCAGGGAGGATCCGTAATCGGTAAACGCTTCCACTCGGTAGGTGAGCGAGATAAATACATCAGGAGTGCCGGACGCGCCGGGCACCTTACAGTCCACGGAATGAATTAATACCGAAGGATGCGTGTCCAGAATGAGAGACTGAACACCGGGCTGGACGAGCGTAAGCTCCAGAACCTGCCATCCCGTCATCCTTTTAACGGCGAAGTTTAGGTGGAGATCAAGGTGGAAATGTCGGAGTTTAAAGCTGTGGAAGTTGGACGCCGACGCGATATCCACCAGGCGACAGTGTGCCAGACTCCGGCCGCTCTCGCAGGACTTACCGGGCACCGTCAGCACTTTCCGACAGCAGCACAGCGTCGGCCGCTGCAGCTCGGCCATTGTAAAGTTTGGCGAATAAATACACGACGCGGTGACGACGTCGGCAAACTTTAAAACGGCGAAAGCACGCAGCGGTCTGTGCGATTGGTCTCTGTGGACAATAAATGAACAAGCAATCAAGTTTGTTACATTGTTGCTTTAGTTAAAGGACGCTGGACTGTCGGCATAGCAGGAAAACGAATGCAAGAAATGGCAATAAAACGATCAGAAGGCACTAAAACAAGCATTAAAAACAAATGTCTACGTAAAATCCATCAGAGCCGTAGACACGACTGAGTTCAGCTTTACGACCTCCATCTATAGCGGCATATAATGAATTTCCCCAGTCGATACGGCTCACGGTTCGTTCGGAAAGCCGACAGGGAGAGGGGTCAAAACTATCGGGTAGAGAAGAGACGCATATTACAGCCCTAATGAGCGAAACGATCTGAGTTAAGTGACTCCCTTAGAAAACAGGAAGTAAAAATAGGGGAGGAAATTACTTCGAGACGGCAAAGTTTTAAAGCTGTAGGGGGGCGCTGCTGAGCTCGCCCGACACCTCATACTGAACCTCAATAACACTGTCCACCAACACACTAATTACTTTAAAACAACAGAGATCACAACCAGTGCCATACATTGAAAAGAGTGGTGAAGCCTAGCATTGCTATAGGCAACAGAACAATCAACATCCCACCTATATATCGAAGGATCTGACCCCAGAACAGAAGATTCATAAACTATTGCCACTTAAAGCACTTACACTAAGAGGTCATCCAGACATTCAGTGTGTTACACTGTTTCTCATGTCACTCAAAATAGGATTTTGGAGGACCAGTGGTTGCCAAGTTCTGAAAAACAAAACTAAGACCTTGGAAGTCCTTTCTAAAAATAAGCATTGCACAGATCCATGCTATGCATGTTAATATGTTTTAAGTAATGCGTAGGTGAATATGACAAATTACGCTGACAATTTAACTTTATGGGTAAACTATCCTTTAGGTGACCCCCCCAAGGACACAATGCTAATAGTCTGAAACAATTCCTATAACATCTCTACAACAATATAGGTTTCTTCAGGGCTTTTTATTGGATAAAACATAATAAAACTAATAAAATATAACCATAGTAATGACATTAACTGTAAATTGTAATAAACAATTTCAGCAACTGATTGGCATAGATGATGGTAGAGGAAGAAGGTATCCTATACAAACATGATACTGTGTTGGCTTCTCAACAACACAGCTCCATTTACAAGCACACTGATGTAATTGCTGAGAGTGTTGGTTTCTTTTGTCATTCTGGACCCTGTTGTCGTTGCCTGCTGTCGTTGTGCAGAGGTATTCGTGAAGAGACGGAACACTACTGTGTTAATTTTTTTAATCTAGTTTATTTTGTGGGATGTATGTAGATTATAAACTTAAGTCTTACATTTTATTTACTCATTAATGGAATTTCATTCACTCATTAAATCATTTTTATTTCTCATCAACATAACTGTAATGTTTTAGAATACTCTGTGTATGACTCACATTTATCACTGTTTACTAATATTTTCAACCTTAACAATTTTAGGTTTTTTTTTGCACTGTCATAATTGTGCCACGTAATAAAAATAAATTCAAGATAATTATTTTAGGCAACAGCAGAATACCAGGATGTTTTAGAGAAAGTAAAGAGAGCGGATTTAAGAAGAGAGTGAATCTATGGAAAAGCACGTCAGTTACTCTCTTACTACAGTAAATGACCATCGATAGTCTAAGGTAACGGTCTGATATCACATTTCATTACAGTTAATCCTACCTCTGAATTGCAGAAACACAGACACAAAAAGAGTAAACCTAAAATAAATTTATTGAGACTGCGGAGAGTGTGCTCTCTCCTCCTCTCATTCCACCCTTTTCACAAGGCAATAAGAAACCATGCTAAGGCTATGCAAATGAACAGAAATGACAAACAGACGGGTTCTGATGAGGGGACATGTTCAAAATCCGATTTCCCTTCATGCAGATCGCAAATGACCATCACAACCTGATGCAGGAGTTCCATTTAGCGTGACCTTTTTGTACCAAAGCTGTGTAAGACAACGTAACACACACAAAAACAAAAGCCTGCTTAAGCAAGCAAATCTGGCCTATTAAGATTCTGCTTGACAAGCATCTCTTTTGGGATAAAGTATGTGTCAGAGACCTTCTACCAGAAGAGGAAGCAGGTGAACTCCTCAGTGGATGCAGAGTGCAACAACAAGTCAAAATGAAAAATGCATTCATACATAAAAGAGCAAAAAAGACCACATAAAAGGAAAAACAAAAGGTACAGGAAAAATGTTAACAGTGGAAATAGGCTATAAATATACAAGGCCTCTAGGCTATAGAAGACTGAATCCTTGGTGTGCTTAACAAGGATACAGTAAAAAAGCAGCACTGTTTCTTTTAAAAAGTCCCATCTATTCAGTGCTTATACAACACACCTGTGCCAGAGTTTAGGGTTCAAGTCACAAGACAACAGTTACACGTGTACTGAAGATGGTCAAGTTGTCAAAAATATTAAACAGTAATGAAAGATGATACATCTGAATGTATATATACATTACATACTGTACATACCCAGCAGAATCAATACAAAAGGACTCTGCAACCACCTTGTAAATATATATATACTCATATAAACAGAGATATATACTCTGAAACATACCAGTTTGCATGGATGGAACTACATGAAAACTGTTTCCCCCTCTATTCTGTAAATAGCATTACAGTTTCAGTGTTTCTTGACCTAACCATTTAAGCTCACAAGTAGTACATCTTAACAGGCATGCCCCTAGTGACAGCCCATGAGTTTCATGGAAATACAATAATCTCCCTCCCAGGTCCCTACAGGTCTGAAGGAGGGAGCAACATCGAAGCAGCAATGACTGGAATATTAATGGAGAATGTTCCCTTCAGTCCTCAGGAGCGGAACCTTGGCTCGGACATCCTTTAGCCTCTTACAGAGATTTTGTTCTCCACTGCTGCCAGCATTGCACAGAAGCGAGAGTTTTCATTGGCCAGAAGCTTGGATGGCTCGTCGAATTCCACCACCTGGGTCAATAAAAGCCATAAGTCAGATAACAGAGGAACCACAGAAAAGGAGCTTCCTTATCAAATAAACTTTAAGGAATCATGAAACATTGTGCATGTCTTTTAATAATGTAAACTAATTTATAATACTACAGAAAAGCCATTTAGTAATCCATTGCATACTCTGATGTTTTACAGCTAACGTATATATTTACTAGCTCAAAACAAGCCATTATGATTAAGACACTGTACCTGGCCCTGATTGAGCACCATAATACGATCACAGCTGAGTACTGTTTGCAGTCTATGTGCAATAGTCAAAGTGGTGCAATCCTGGAATGCATTGCGAATCGTCTCCTGAATTAAGCAATCTGTCTCTGTGTCCATAGCCGCTGTGGCCTCATCCAGGATCAGGATCTAAAAATTTGGAGGAAACAAAGTGGATGTCCTGGTTAAATGGGACAACTTCTGTTCTGAGTTCCCTCCTAATCCCCACTGGGCAAGATCAAAGTCAGTCTTATAAAGCCAAAAGATTCTGTTAGTCTTTGATAAAGCTCACCTTGCACTGTCTCAGAAGAACTCTGGCAACACAAAGCAGCTGCCTCTCACCCACAGAGAAGTTCTCCCCGTTCTCCACCACCTCAGACTCCAGCTTTAAGGGCAGCTGAGACACCTGAAAAACAGCAAGGAGACACAAGACATTGAATTACCGAGATGAGAAGAAGGACAGAGACAGTAGGCGGAGAAGAAAAATGAGTAATCTGAGACAAAACCAGAGCTTTTGCACTTGCCCTTAGGTGTGACAGACAAAATAAAAGATGGTATAAGACTAAATTTGTAACATAAAACTACTTTTGCTTTAACTGCTATATATGATATATCACTTTAGCTTTTAATTAGTTTTCCTTGGCTTACACATTCTTTCATGTGTGTCCTCTCCAAAGCATCCCAGATTTGCTCCTCAGAATACAGGTTAAATGGATCCAGGTTGGATCTGTTTGAGAAAAACAACAGAAAAAGGGTTGACTTAATGAGAAAAGCAAATAAAAGAGCAAGAAATAAATACATTTATGTGAAGCACTTTGAGGAAGCATTAAGGTCTTTTCAAATGGTTGTGTTTTAATATTCCACAATGCATTGAAGTCCTACAAAAATTGTGTATGTATGTAGATGTCAAACAATGTCAAAGGCATAATATGAGTCGTACCTGACAGTACCACTGAAAAGCACCGGCTCCTGTGGAATGATTGACAGCTTGCTGCGCAAATCTGCAAGGCCAATGTCACAGATGTTGACACCATCAATCTTAATGGAGCCACCACAAGGTTCTACCAACCGGTAGAGAACCACTCCTAGAGAAGACTTCCCTGAAGACAAAACCCAGCACAGATTTTACAGACACTTAATTTACAGTTTATTTACCTTTTTTAATCACAGAATAATATTTCATTGCTCCATTTATAATTGTACTAATTTTAATGGTATATTATCTAGTAGATTTATGTTAAAAGTGCAGTAAGCAAATTCTAAATTCTGGGAAAGGCTGTTGAATATTGAAATCAACACCCAAACAAACACTACTGTAAATATTTGTTGATGTCTGTTCTGTGTGTGTGTTGGGAAAATATATTGTATTTGCACACAGTCCTGGCTGTGTAAATAGGAGAAAAACAATCGGACCAATTCCCATACCAACATAACACTCTCCTATCAGCAACTGAGCTTGTGCACTAGCTGTTATTAATTGTCTGTGTTGCACAGTGTGTTTAGTTATTTTGAGGACACAGCAATAATGAAGGCGTGAGTTTGGTTATCAATTTCAAGTATTAACAGGGTTTCTCAGAAATCACTTACTGCACCGTTCGCAACCTCGCACTAATATTTAATCAGTTATGATAACAAATGCATATTTGGCATGCTGTCCAGGAGGACGGCTCTGAGCTTGAACCCAGTGACACTGACCACAGCCAAGAGTGGCGTGATGGGATGCTGCAGAAACTGTCACAGGACAGAGGTGAGAGACGGCTGTATATAGGCACAACTACGCATGACGCTGGATTACAAGATAGTAATCCTCCCAAATTTTGTTAAATAAACTTCATTTAATGTGTTTTAATTGTTGAGAAGCCCCAAGAAGAGACTGACCTGAGCCTGTTCGCCCCACAATGCCGACTTTTTCTTTCGGGCGAATGGTACAAGAAACTTTCTTTAGTACCAGGGGGAGGTTGTCTCTGTACTTCATCTCTGTTCCATCAAACACTATCTCACCCTCCTGGGGCCAGTCAGATGGAGGAGCCTTGTTTTTCACCCGTGCAGGGGCCTCCAGAGACAGAGACTAAGATAGAGAGATGTAATATGAATAACCCTTTCTGCGCTCATTGTGTAACAGAATTAAATTAGACATGCAAATGTTACCCAAAAATTGATCTAGTACCTTGATGTAATGGTGGATTCTCTCTACTGAGGTGAATCGAGCCTCAGTCTCAGAGGCCAAGCGAACGGTGAACTGGAATAATCCTGTGAGCTGTGGAAGAAATGAAAGCTACTTTCAG
>JAZGTK010021370.1:0-10647 GCA_036877625.1 Ambastaia sidthimunki
TATAATGACCAATGCAGAGTCTAATAAGAGATGCTGTAGTCCTGTGAGCGCATTACAATTAATTTATCTGAAACGGTCTCTCGTTCTCATCATATCGCTGGGGTTCGTGCCATTTCCAGATCCTCCTTATTTGTTACCAGGTAAAAAGAAACGGTCTCCTAGGCAACACCGAGCAATTCCATTTGGCTTTCACTTGGCAACTCACCTGTCACAATGCTGTCAGATGTGCATGCACTCTACAAGCCCCCTGCTCTTTTCACCTCTGTCTCTCTGCACACCCACCCACCCACCTGCCCTGATCTGCCTGCCTTCAAACATCCGACGCCACATCAGTGAAACAGAAAGGTGTAAAACAGCATTTAAGCAGCCCTCTCCAAACGCCCGTCTGGAACTCACCTTGAATTCTTCCCAGAATCACTGTCCTTACTGGGCTGAGAGCAGGACTGGGAGACAGATTGTACTGCTGGGTTATTGTGTTGTCAATCTGCAGGGCCAGAGACATGCAGACAGATCATTTGGATCAGATATGTACCAATATTGGCCCCGGGACGATACATCTGGGATGGTCAATTTGACATGCTCATGCAAATAGAAGCAAATGTGTTTATTCAAAGCCCTGCATTTTCATTCCTGCAGAAAGTTTAACAGAAAGCACCATACCAGATGTGCATAATTCTCACACACCTACAGTGTATGTGAGGTCTCATAAAAACATGTTTTTTCATAAACCAGACATCTGCTGTTGTGTTAACACCTGTAACTATGGAAACAGAGACTCACCTGGACAAGGAGTTCCTGTCCTCTGCGGTTGATTTTGACCCAGTGGAACCTCCCATCTGCTAGACTGGCTAATTTTGGGCTGAATACTTCTGTTCCTTTTTCCCGGTTCAACAAGTATCGTATTTGCAAGCTGCCTGGGAAATCAGAATAAAGCTATTGACTTAAAGTCATAAATATTTCTTCGTTATAGTGATAACATGAAAAGAAGGAATGTTTTATCTTTCAACAGTGATAATCTGTTGTTATAAAGCCCTGAAGGTGTGTTTGGGTCCTTAACATGAAATTGTTCACTTCAGTCATTTAATTGGTCTACACTTGCTTAATGGGAGTTGACATGCTCAGATCACATGACCAGCTGAATACTACACAGTAAGCCCTGTTATTGGACGGTTTTACTTGGCACTTTCATTGACAAAATAAAATATTTCTACAATAGCATTGCTAACTAAAATGTTGTGTGATGCTGCATCCGCACCAATAAGTGTCAATGTAAAGTCTAAGGCCAGTAGTACTGCTTAATGAAAGTTAATGAGTGCATCTTTAAGGTGTCTCTGCGGTTACCAAAACAGACAGTAAAATTAACTACTCTCTGTATGTTAATTAGTGTTAATCACTTCACTGTAATCACCAATCTGTGATTTTGTATTTTTATGCTTTAACACTTTTAACAGTCATTTGGGATCACAGGACCAAACAAGCCTTAAAAATTTCTGTACTCAAAGTTTTTGTCTCACGTGAATTATAAATTTCTGTGCAGAGTTAATGTGTTTTTTCTTTCCACTCGCCCTCTCCTGTCATTACAGCCTCTTTATAGCTTTGTGCTTGTTTCCCAGCCTCCACTGATTGATTTCATTGCCAGTATTTTCTTTAAGCATTACTTTCTCTCTTTATCTCTTCCTTCTTTCATGCTCTCTCTTCTTGAAGCGTCTAGCTCTCTCTCATCCCTCTATGTCGACGAGCGTAGCGCTCCACTGTCTGCCGCGCGGGATATGCTAGTCGGTCATGTGCTCTGACGACGAGATGGCGTCAAATTCTATTTCCCCCAGCAGATAAAAAGCCAAAAGGCGTGAAAGAGTAAACGGTGAAGAGAGACAATAGCAGCGTCTTTCAGTGAAGATAGCACATGCTTTTTATTTAAGACGTGTGTATGTGACATCTGGAGCTCACTGCAGTGACAGAATGTAAGAGCTGGTGCCAGCAGGACATTTTCAGCATGTGAGATTAAAAACTTGGTCAATCTGTTCTTGGCTTCTTGTACAGGAATGAGAAAGAAATTCTGATGAATGGCTTTTCAATACTCTGTGAAAATGTAGCCTGCATAGCTGAACCCTTGCTTTTATTTCTTAACGACAATGAAGGATAGATGTATTAGGGGAGAGGTTCACTCAGAAATGAAAATTCTGCCATGATTTACTCCTTCTCATTCCAAACCTGTAGGACTTTTTTCCTTTGTGCAACACTAAATCAAATATTTTGAAGAACGTCCACAATGCGCTTTATTAAACATTGAATGAAAGCTGACAGTGATCGGGACCCGACAAGCTACAAAGAGGACAAAAGATACTACAACATTATTGGGTAAAACTTTACAATAAGTTTCATTTGTTAGCTTAGTGATATCTCTAGAACATTTAACATATATATTAAAATTTAAAAAAATATGAAAAATTATATTTTTATTATATTTAAAAATAAAATTAATTAAAAATAATATTAAAAAAATTAAAAATATATTTGTGGTTCATTGTTAGTTCATGTCAGCTAACGCATTAAAGCTGCCATCTGTAACTGTTTTGGGTTAAAAATGAACAAAAATCAGTGATGAGTTATTGAGCAGTTACTGATTTCCTGGGAAATGATTTGACTGTGACAAAGAAACGTAAATAAAAGTACCTAAAATACCCTGTAAGTACGAATGGAATCGTATTATAAAATGTTACCCATAATTCTTTTGTTTTTTTTTAAGCTTAGAAACCTTTGAGCTTTTTCTGTATGGAAAAGAGCAGCTCAGACATGATTCAAAGTTTGGAACATGAGCGTGAGTAAATCATGACTGTTTCTTTAAGAGTAAACAGTAATGTACTGTACAGTAATGTATGGCATGGTAATGTAATTGGTACCGTTTGATGTTAGCATGAGAGCCATATATAGCTGGTTGAGAGTGTGAGCTGTCAGGATCAAGGCCGGTGCGTGATGCGTCTGGAACCCAAGCGACACTTTCTCCTGAGATTTGGTAACTTCAGCTTCGTGGAATCCAGCTGGAGATCGTCTGGCTTCCTCGTTCAGTATTCCGGAAAACGGCTCCTGGAGAGTGTACAGAACTGAAGATCCGCTTTCAAAGGACGCTGCCAGAGCTGTAACATGATGGACACAGAGACACAAAGCATTCCCGTGAAACCGAGCTGTTGCATTATGGAGAACATCATAATCTCCATGCAAATTCAGACCGAGCGAATAAACTACATCTCATCTGTCATTATTAGAGCCATAAAAAACAACAATATTAGCATTGTTTTCTTCCCACCACAGCTGAGACCGTGGTCTCACTGATTCCTTCTGTCTCTTCCCATTTTCTGGTCATCTATTCTAGTTAGCGGTAAGCAGCCATGACACGAGAGGACCCACTGTGACACGGCACTGTAAAGAAACCGAGCCATTACATTGGTAATTTGACTGACAGGCTGTTGGGCGGGAATGAGGTGCTGTAATTAAATTCCATTTGTCAGTTCAAGCATTTCTGCCGAGTCCCGTCAATCCAGCCTCAAGGAATTCGTAAACGCCATCAAGGACCACCAGAGGTTGCCGCTTCAGATCAAACAGTAAATGACTTTGAAAAGTTGTTTAAGATGGAAACCAATTTCCATGGACTATATAGAAGTTGACTTTAATGTCTGTTGTGTACATTTCTGGTCATGGTTTCCCCTAAACAGTTTACCACTAACTCACTCCCTATCCAACAGCTCACATAGCGCCTCAGCTTAAACGAACATTAAATATTAAACTCCTATAGAGCAAACTCAATAAAAACACATGAAACTACAAGTATCTGAGGTGTGCTCCAGTTCAGAGGGCTGCTTTAGTGGCTATTTCATTCTTTTATTAGTAGCTATTTCAATATATTTCGGAGCTTATAAATGTTTACTGCTCACCAGCTGCTGTTCTGCCTCTGTGAACATGTTGCAAAGCCTTTTAAGACATGTTTGTAAAGACGTGTTTGTTACTTTGTAAAGACCATTAGGTTTGGATGAAATATTTCTTTCTTTTGTATTTTATTACATTGAAAGATTGTGTGTGTTGACTGTAAATCAGCTTGAAATCAACATTTGAGATGTGATCTGAATGGCCCATACAATCAAATAACTGATATGCAGGATGCCCTATATTTCCTGTCCATGATCTCCAGTAGGAGGTCCTAAGAGTCAGTCTTTTGTTTGAAGGCCATTTGTTCAAAAGTATAAGGTCTGGTTACACACACAGTACCTTGTGTTAGGAGTCTAGAGGGTTTGCACATCAACATTGGCTCAGAAAAACTTTGCTACACTCCCACCTTTAATAAACTCTTTTCCCAAGATGCATTTGGTCCTGCTTAATCTTCGTTGGCACCCAATGACTGCATAGCCAAAGCTAAGAAAATCTAACAGTGTGCTTTTGTAATTGTACAGCACTTGGGAACTCTATGGTTTTGAAGGTGTATTTGATTTGATTTAAATCCATTTTGATTCATTCAGTCTTGTAGTAATCTCACCTGTTCTGCAGTGTGGCCCATCGAAGGCCGTCTGCGTGCAGTCGCAGCTGTACCTGCTCCTCTCCTCCACACATCTGCCTCCGTTGTGGCAGATGCTGTCGCTGCTGCAGTGACCCGGGCAGCCTGAATTTACCCCGGGGGTGGTCTTCGCTCGCTCATAAAGATCGAGAGTAACGCTGTTAATGGTGAGGGCACGCAAGCAACCCAGAAAACCTCTCTGTCTGGAAGCTGTTCCTCCTAATGGAGAGATCACAGTGATGAATTGTCTAACCCAATTTATAAAGCCAACCCAGCAAACAGGGAACGTTCTCAGAATGTTGGCTAATGTTCTTTAAAAGTTCTTTCAACGTTAACAAAAAGCAGGAACGTTATTTACTCTTAAATAGTTAACATTTGTGTTACTTAATGGAAAAGTTCAAGAAATTCTTACACCTACAAGTTGTTAGCTGGGAAGCCCTTTGTAATCTTTAATATCAATTATTTTAGGAAACTCAGGTCTTACTACTGATATAATGTACAGAACATGTAACTTTTGATACATCACATTTGATACATGTAACACTTACAGTGTAAAATACAAAAGAAATAAAATGTTTTTAATTAGCACGTTGGGTAATTTGCTGATTCCCATTCATAACAATTACATTTTCCTAAAAGTAGCTTTTATTGACATTAAAATGCTTCCGCTGTGCTGTAGTTTTTTAAAGCTGTGGATTTTCTGGGAAATGCATAATTTATCTTCCTTCCTGTACTTTCTGTTCTCCATTAATCTGTTCTCCAGCCCCATTATGCTGTGACATTTCCAAAATAATATTTTATCATAACATCAAAATAATATTTTATCATAACATCATAACATTGTTTTAATCATACGGTTAAAGCAAATGTCTCTCCTACAATCTTTAGCAGCATTTCATTATATTAACACTTATATTGGCCTAATCACACATTACAGTTCTTGCCTAAAAGCACAACAATTCTGCCTGTAAATGGTGATTTTCTGTAGTGAAGTTTACTAGCGAAGGCAGCTTTAGACATTTTTGCAGTGTAGATCTTAAACCCAGAAACCTATAATCGTGCCATGCCCCTAACTTATCTAATCTTCTAGCTAATGAACATGAAGTACTATTTTTACACTGTTGGTAATATTTAAATGATTGTTTGGATGTAGACAACCGTACCCACGAAGAGCTGACTGCTGAGCTGAAGACGGTAGGGTCTGTCAGAAGGGGCTTCGTTCAGCTCCAGGGGCAACGAGTCGACCTGAAGAGAAACTTCCCTCACGTTTCGCTCCAGGCGAACATAATGCCACTGCCGGTCGTTTAGAACCGCAGGTGAGCGAACAGTGAGACTTACTGGTCCATCCCCCAGGTCAAAGGTTAAGTTTACTGTGAAAGGAGCTAACCATGACAAACAAAAGGGTATGATGTCATTTTGATATTTTATGGTTTGAACAAACATATTGAAATATTTACATTAGAATTGCTCATAGCTTTTTTATAAAAAAAACTCTCTTATTGAGATTATTGTGTTTTCTTTGACCAGTATATCATCCTATAATGAAGCCACCTGCTTGGGGCCCCATTACGACTGCAGTTTCATAGTGAACTAGCAGGAAACTCTGACCAGCAATATCTGATCATTAACTATAATTAGATACTCACAACTGAGTTCCAGTCTAATGAAGTCTCGGACTCCTAGATTTTCCAGGAAGACTCCTGAGAGCGCACTGGTTTTGAAAAACAGAGAGATATCCACGCTCAGTTCAGCTTGCAGAGTAGGAAAGTGCAAATACGACGACTCCTGGTAAAAAGACGCGGCGTTCCAGAAGAAACCTGTAGCGGAGGGACAGTGGAGAACAGCGCACGGTGTGTTGAAAAGCGACCCGTGCATTGAATTACAAAAAAAGCAGTCCATCTCTCTGGTATTTTGAAATATGAAAATGAATTCAGCAGAGAGCTGTATTACCCCCCCGTGCCCCTTTTAAATTTGGTAAACAAAACACCCACGGTCTCCATAGCAACGCAGCGGTCCAATTTGGAGCACGGCCCGCGAGCTTGTCCTGTTCGTGTCTCCGATGGCGATCTCGCTGAGGGGTAAATGGTCTTTGTAAGACAGTACGCCGGTATCATTTGCCCTGTAGAAAGAGAAAGAAAATGGGAAAATGTGCGAGAGGAGGTAATGAGCAAACGGCAGAATGTTCTGGTTAAAGAAAGCAGCTGGAAGAGTCTTTATAATCTGTCTCTGAGGTAAACGACTGCCGAGGAGTTTGCATGCTTCACTTGTTGCTCGGAAGAATGGTAATTCTTGCCCTATGGCGAATATTAAGCTGTGGAAGTGTCTTGTTCGCTGTAACGGCTAGACTCAGAAAGTATAACTGCTGTTCAGAATGCTTTTTAATTGACTAAAAACCCTTCAATCTGTCTTATCTTATTACCTTTCAAAAGTGGAAAAACTGCAGGCCGACTGTGAAATTACAGTAAACTACATTGATTTACCAGGTGTCTTGATCTGCATCACAGTTGCAGAAATAATTCATGTCTCTGCAGTTGCCATCCAAGCTGCAGGAACACTGCTGGACCCCGGGCAAAAACCCCCCCCAATATGTTCTTTTCACACCATCTCGATCCAGCCACCACGACAGAGGAGTTCCATCTGAAAAATGAAGAAAACGCTCTTTTTGTTGCTTTCCAGAAATAAATAATTATGCAAATAATGACAGCAGTGTTTGGAGTCTAATGTAATTCAGTCATGCATGACGACATCTGGTCTCCTGTCCCAGCAGATCCGTAATGAGTTCAGAGGCTCCTGTCAGTCAAGTAGCCGTTATAGTACAGCTTCAATGTGCGTGACTAGGCATCTGCCGTCTCTGCGGTGTACCGATCCGGCCAAGAGTTAAGCCCCTGACAAATGGCAATCTGATATGCAAGATGTCTAGCGCTGGAGGTTTGCAGTCTGAGTGGATTTTAAGAAATGTTTGTGTGCAGAACGATCAAAGGTTGATTGTTTACTCGAGGGCTTTGTTGGGCAAATGAAAACGATGCTGATTTCTAGAGTGTGCCAAGAGTTTGAGGAATAAAATGAGGATAAGTTAATTCTAAACCAGGGAAAAGCAGCCGTATACCAACCCGGCCAATGCAAAAATGTTATGCTAGTAAGCATTCTTAGAACGTTGGCTAACATTCTCTAAAAGCAATCAAAAAATGTTCTTGCAGTAATGGTAGTAGAACGTTTTTGAATGTTATCTATCAGATACATCAAAAAACATTTTAAAATGTTATTCTTATATTCTTATAAGTAGTTAGTGGAATGTTTTTAAAAAAAGTATGACAACAATAAATCCTGCCTACTCAACAATATGATCAACTCCAGTGTGAAGTTTAAAAAAAACTTTAAAAAGTTAGACAAACCCCAGGTGTCAAAAAGGCGTGACTTCCTGCAGCGATAGACCACTTCCTGTTGGCAGTGTTCTGAAGAGGTCACCAGCGAGCGGAGATGGTACTGTGATATGGTGTAGTTAAAGATGAGAACAAAAGGACTGCGTGGAGTGGATCCCTGGATGTCTATAGGCCTTGTGTGATCATGACCCACCACTGTCCAGACTTTATCCTCTGCGCAAGAAGACAGACAGACAGACAGACACACACACACAAAGACACAGTATGTGAGAAAAACTGGAATCCAGTACAGACTGAAATCCCCATTGACTCCTATCGTCTGTCATCAACCCTTTCAAGCCTGCACTCCATCGACCGTATGTGCCTGCGAATGAAAATGAGAGATTAGCCTCGCGGTGAAGTCGTACGCAAGTACCTGATGAATATTAAGAAGCGAACAGAAGGTCGTTCATTCAGGAGATTGTGATATGACGAGAGAAAGGCAGTACTGCTAACACCTCTCGCTAGGCAAATTGAAATTCCCACGCGTGATGTCCAAAGGTGCCTGTTTGCTGTGTCTCGCAGAATTAGCATAGCTAATAGCTCCAGTAATTGAGGTCAGTTTCAAACGATTTTCTTGCCAGCGCTCGTTGGCGTCGCCTGAGAGAGAATGTCTATTTGTATTAGCGCGTTTCTAATGCATGCAGGATGGCGAATCTAACTTTGCAAAATGGCTAAAGTTCAATCAAAGCTAACTTTGTAAAATAAAGCCTGCTTAGCCGTGCCAGCATGCGGCGGGTGGTCGCAGCGTACAACGGCTTCCTCTGTGCTTGCTTTTTTCAACTCTGCTTGCTGCTCCAATAACCTCAAAGCCAAAGCTCGCTGCCTACGAAACGAAGAAAAATGGAGCTATCAGTCTCGGCTAGTATACGCTGCCAGTCTCTGCAGGCTGACATGCTCCCTGAATGTTTTCCGCCATCACCTGCACTCCTCCCTGCTGTTGACATAATGGGGCCTGAATTTCCCTGTGTGATGACATAATGTATTACACTCTCATCTCCAAGACGAATCATGCCGGCGTCTGATGCGGACAGAGGAGAGAAATGTCAGAGGCTAAAAACAAGATGGGTGAAACTGGTGATGAATTTTGACAGGGGATATGAAAAAGCGCATTGTTGCCAGTAGTGGAGGATACATCTGCTTCCTCCCGCTTGTGTTGGTTGTATCTTGTTGTATCAGTGGGCCGGTTGCATAAACATACGTTAGGACTGTGTCTTGCTCTAACCATGTAACAAATAGCTGGGCTAATCAGTTTCACATTTTGTATTCAAATCAGATCAGCTCTTTTCACGTAACGGTCTTGAAACGTTTTGACCAGTCTTGAAGAAAATAACTAGACTATTAACCTTTCTGACTAGTCAGTTTATTAATAAATGGTATTAAATTACTTATACTAGGAAGTTCCATGATGTTTAAGACAGTTTCTTGAAAGGCAGCTGCCTACGTAGACAGCATTCCAGGTTTTAAAAACACTCAAACCACAGCAATATAAGACCACCTAGCTGAAGTCTCTGTAACATTTATCAGCTGCTTCGCTGGATTCAGTCTAGCTGAATCAGGGATGTTTGTGTGGGACTTGAGCAAAAAATCTGCCTCACCAGAGGCTCCCGGGGAGGAAGGCTGGCCAACCCTGAACCAACCTGCTGAACTAGACAACCTCAGGAGAAGATGCTGAACTCAGTTAATGAGATGTGCGATTTCTCCTGGCGTTCCCCCCCACACACGCTGAGGTCACACCTGTTCATGCAACCAATCAGGTTTGTTAAAGAGAACTGCTGGGCTGTTAGATTCATCATTCAATAATGTGAAATATGATGAACATTAGTGTCTACAAATGTGAATAGCTGACTGTGCACAACTGGGTAACACGTAGTTTAATCCATTTTCAGCTCACCTGCCACACTGCAGTTGACTTGAGTGTGCTCTAGTGGGCCGCTTCCATCAAGGTCGATTGTAAACACACCCGACTGACTTCCTGTTTTCCTGAAGGCCTCGCAGGATCGCTCATATATTGCTAAAAACAATGAAAAATGATGGAAGTAAATTGCTGTGCATGCTGCAGTCACACTAGACTTTTAGTTAGTGTTCATAAGCATTTAAATGCGTGGACAGGAAACACAAGCTAATGCAAAAAACGTAAATTCACAGGGAATTTACGAATGTTGAAAGTCTAGTGTGACCAAAAGTGTGCTTATATTTCAGCACAACAACAAAGCTTCGCACCCTTAATGGCCAGTGGGTGACAAAAACACGCAAGCAATGACAAAAAACGTCTCAAAAGTTTAAGTACTTCAAAAGTTTTGTGTTCTATCAAGCAAGACTAACATTATGTGTGTTCGCTGTTACTATTTATCTGTATTGGTTGTACGGAGCTTCATGTCTTGTTAAGAATAGCTGCTTTTTACTATCAAATCAATAGAAATAAATCATTAAAACCATCAACTGTGTTTACATGCAAACAAGTCTTCCTCTTCATTAAGTTTAAACCAATCCCTAACAACAACATAACCAAAGACCACAATTGAAACAGTCCAATAATTCGTTTAGCGAAGAGAAGTAATTAGTGTTTTGTTTGGTAGCTGTTTGTGTTGTGAGATGTTCTCTGTATGGGCAGCGAGCTAATTTGTTGCACGTGTTGTTTTTGCTGATGGTGCATCAAACAGCAGGAGCTGAGAAAGAAAAGAT
>JAZGTK010021371.1:0-10646 GCA_036877625.1 Ambastaia sidthimunki
AGAATTGTATGTATTAATTTTATCCTGTTCTGACTTAAAATACCTATAGTCATCTGCTGAAAGGTGACATATGTAAAACAAAAAAAAAAGTATATGAAAGAAAAATATATTTTTGTTAAAAATAGATTACATTATTGTTTCAGAGGTCTCTTCTAATCGTGGCATCTCACATTACAATAGCAATGTCCAAGAATAAACTCCTTAAGATCAGTGAACATATAACTTTGCATCTCAGGTTTGTTCTAACTGGTCAAATTCTAAACTCATTCATTAAACACACAAAAACATTAACACACAAAATGAATTAAGAAATGACCATATATTGTGTGAACATATTCAGGAACATTAAGTTATCACATTATACACGGACAGACAGACATTAAGTTAACAGCAACTTCCTTTTCCAAGATTAAATATTTGTACTTACTGAGCTGCTCAGAATACTGTTCTGTCTCTATTTAGAATGTGCTGCACAACTGCTAATGTGCAACTCATTTTATTCACCTCAGTTTTGAAATAAATGCTTTCACTGCCTCTTACCAGGAACTTCCAAACTGATCTGCTTAAAGCCTTTGAAATGGAAAATGTTCTTGAGTTATAGTACAGAAGTAAAATAGACTGTGTGTGTATTATATGCCCAAATGAACAATTCCAATCCTGTACTTTTATAATGATATAGCACTTATCCATTGTTGATGTTGAAAACAACACTAAATGAACTGTGGAGCAACTTGTGCAAATGAAAACAAGAAGAAAACAGGAGCAAAGACTTTTGCAGGCACTCAGGCGTACCTGCATTTTTACTATTTGCACACTATAATTTCACAAGCAATTCATATCATATGGTGACTTGTTACTCTGTCTGAATGTGACATTTCACTCCTCAGCTTCTTTACCCTGGAAGTAAAAACAAATAAGAGTTACTAAGAGAGGATATAACAACTACCTGGGTTTATCATGACTTATTTAAGCATTTTGTTTTGGACACATATACAGCGGATTTGAATTTTACCTTTCCAACGTCACAGCTTTTGGCTCTGAGCTTGTTGACCTGAGACTCAGCAATGTCAGCACGTTCTTGAGCGTCCTCCAGCTCATGCTGCTATATGATGCAGTTCATATACTATTCACAAAAGATTTCATTTTGTTTTGAAAAATTGTTAAATAAAATTAAAGCTGCAATCAATGTTGATCGCACTGCCACCTTGCAGCATTCAGAAAAACACTGGGCAATATGGTTTTAAGCAGGTATATGGGAGGACTTTATCTTGGTCATTAGTATGCCATATTGCATTTTCACCATCTGGTGGCGCTATGACTGTAACTGATTATTGGAACGAACATTTATTTTTAACTTGGCATAATCTGAACAAAAACAAACATACTGTATTAGCAATTATTTTCTAAAACTTTTTTGATAAACGCCAATAAACATGAGAAGGCAGCAATGCACAGGGCTTTAAATTACTTTATTGAAGTCTGTATATAAATACACATGCACATTTCAAATGTAAACCGCAGTGAACACAAGTGCAGCTAAACAAAATCCTTGTATCATGCAAGGATGTCAATTCAATTTACAAAAAACTCACAGGTGTGATTCAGTATCCCTTACATGGATCCAAGTCCAGATGAGTAATGGCAAGACCTCTCAAAGAACTCCACAAATGCCACATTCATTACATACTCTGTCTTCCCAGGTTTGTTTCAAATGCTGCAATATAAATAAGTTAATCAAATGTGCACTCACAGAGTGAACTGGTATGTACAGTATTCATAAAGCTAAAGCAGTCAGTTACAGCTGTAAATATTCCCCACAGAAAGACTGCATTACGAATCGAAAAAGCATTTGCCATCATTGTGAAAGGCAAGAAATTACCAAGTACGTTCGGAGAACATTCACCAAAACCAAAATGCGAAAGGAAAGAGGAGTAAAACCTCACGACTCTTTCCCTACAATTAAAGGTACAATGAACTGGTAGTTTGTCAGGATATGACAGAGATTTTGGCAGATTTCTTATGAGAAAAAAGAGCTGAGCGCAGATCTGAGATCAGAGCCGGTGTTGTATGTGTAAATACTGAGATTACAGTTAAGGCCAAAGTAAATGAAAACATTGCCAAACACATCAGCAAAATCTCAAAAAAATTACCATCCATAAAAAGTGTGAAGAAAAAGGCTTCTACATCTGCCCTCAGGGTAAAACTATGGGCACCTTTTTGCCTCTGACCTGATTTCCCAGATTTCTGCTGACATCAGCAGAGCAGCACAAATGGCTTTACATAATATGACAATCACCTAACTACACTCTCAGCCGATGCATCACACCTCAATCCATTTCAAAAACGTGGTAACTGACAATGCGACACGTGGCACAGACTCGAACTGCAAAACAAATGGCGTGACTATGCAACAGAACAGAGCGGTCAGCAGTGCTTGACATTTCCTCTAAACCCTTCAGTTCAGCGCTCCTCCAAAGTTCATACAAAATAAAACAATCACACAGGTAAAAATCACTCCTACATTTATGCAGCTCCTGTCGCATGGAAGCAAAAAAAAAAAACAGAGCGGAAACGCTGTCTACATCCGTATCAAAAGTATTCTCCGCTTTCTCATTTATTTCTGGATGCTTCATGAGACAGTGGTGGCAGTTCGAATGGGATCTGATCACTTAACATCTTCACGTTCGTGCCACATCTATGCAGATGCAGGACGTTTAGTGCAGAAATGGCTTTGGAAGCCCGCTTGACATGTCCACTCAGTTGGTGTTCATGGTAACATCTCGGTTGGGACCAAGATCTTCCTCCTGCTCGTTGTCTTTTAGATCTTCTACATCACTTTGAGCTGCCGTCTCATGCGCTGTGGGGCTTTCTTTCTCATCAGGTTCCTCACGATCCAGCGCAAAGTAGCCTGTACCCTTAACAGTGTCCTGTCGCTGGTAAAAGAGCACGTATGCTGCCTTGGACTGCATGCACACACAAACAAATAACAGGACTTAAAGCACCCATATTTGTCAACGTGTCATATTGTGTTTTTTGGCACAAGTGAATCTTACCACTATTTGGTCCTCGTTGGCTGGAGATACACTGCTGTCATCAAAGTTGTACCACTTATTGTCATCCTTGTTCTTTGCATAAGCGGTATCTGAAAACAAACAAATATTTTCATTTAATAATGACATATGACACAACGAATTCTACTGTTGAATCTAAGTGTATCATTATCATAATTTTGTGTTCAGATCAGTAATGTTGGTGCTTAGCATGCGTCTTCCCATGTTCATGGGTCTGAATGCAGTAATAGAAGGTCCACAATGCTCACAGTTTATAAAGGACACCCAGAAAGGCTTGAATTATCAACTGTCCTAAGAGGAAAATAAACATCTAGAAAAAGTATTTCTCCGTCGTTAACTCTGGCAAATATTACCTGAGCCTTCATTTCAGCAGACCTAACCCTTTTAAGTGAGATATTCAAGTGAACGCTTTACAAATTCTGACAAACGATCAAGGCATGAGTACACAAGAAGCGTTTCACTGCTGGACATGTCATCAAATAAATGATGATTTAGTTTAAGTGTCAAGTGTGGTGTCCCTCAAAGCTCTATCCTCTACCCCTGCTGTTTCTACTGTACATACCTGAGAACAGCAATATGCAGTGTGCATACTCACAGTGGCCACCTCCCATTCCTCCATAGTGGTTTGACACAGCAATAAGGTCATAGCGACAGGGCCCAGCGTTGGGGTTGATGAGGAACTCAGACATATCCAGATCACTGACGGAACACATCGATATTTCTCATGCACTGGATTAACACATACATGGATATCACACAATTCATTTAAACACTAAAACATCAGCTTTTTTTATCTGTACCCATATGTATATCTGCATCATACGTCCATCTGCTCATAACAGAAGTAAGCAAGGAGGCCATTTTAAATCCAAAATGGCATTCCTGCAAGACGTACCACAAAGGGAAATCCACAAGCGAGTCCAGTTTGTCCCTCATGTAGCGACTGTAGGAGAAGCGCTTTAAATGGACCACCAGAACTGGCGGCAAAGACCACAGGTCAAGTTTCTTGGTGGCTTGTTGGTGTTGTTTGCAGCTGGGGCAGTACCTGTAGGATCAAACATACACAAACAGGACACTGAGGTTTAATACTATTAAAGAATTACAGATTCAGCTTGCATTAAAGTCACACTGAATTTCTGCTTAAACTGCCTATTTTACTTCTACAAAACATAACACACAAATATGTAAATCATGAGGCCTCACCACGGATCTTCTGCCCCAAGCTTCTCTTTAGTAGTGAAGAGCTCAATACAGTCCTTCAGCTTAAAAAAGCTTTTTTTCTGAGGTTTATATTCCATACTCTCATGCTTATCAAATTCCTTAAAAAAAAAAAAAAAGTTTCAGCCACCCGCATGAAACAATACTTCTAACTAGTACTGTGACCTCTGACCTCGGCAGCAGTTTCATTGAAGTATTTTCTCTTCATTTCTGGTTCCCAGTCCAGGGAGAGATAGCATCTATCTGCAAGAGCAACAGATAGTGTGAGCTTGTGAACTTACTGTAACACTTGTTAAATAAGCCTTCAGGAAGTCATCAATCTCAGCCAATCCTGACAAGAGAAATTGAGTTTTTCACCAGCAAATAAATCTAACTGGCTTGTAAACTGAATCATGAACAGTGCACGGCCCTAGTGGTGGGATTCTGCTGAAACAGCACCTGAATTTATGTCAAAAATTGCACAACTTCGCACAGCACGTGTTATAGCGTTTAGGGAAAGGGTCTTGTAATGATAAAAAGGTCATAGGAATTACATTTGTACATATATTGAAAAGGGCTGGTCACTCTGAAATAAAGATTCTATCAGTATTTACTCACCATTGTGCAGTTTCAAACCTGTATGCATTTCTTTCCTGTGGAACACAAACAACGTTTTGAATAATGTCATTTTTTATCTATACAATCAAATTGACTGGGGTCCAAAACATTGTTGTGACTTTCACTGATAAAAATATTCTTAACAATATCTTTGTGTTCTGCAGAGGAAAGAAAATCATTTCGGTTTGGAATGACATCAGTACATTTTTATTTAAGAATTTATAAAATGTTATAGTAGAGTTTTTATTTTAGGGTAAAATAATTGCTTTAAAAGATATACTACTTTCCAAGCATCAGTCACGTCCAGCAACAAACACCGAGTTTGCAAAAACCGAAAGCTGCTGGTATTGCTGCACGACGGTGTCAGCTGTTGCAATTCAATTCAAGTTTCAGCCCATTTTAAAGTTTAATCTCTTTTTTAATCTTAACGGTTTAATCTTCATTTTACAGTGTAACCTTTTGGCATTTAAAAGTAATATAAATATTTTAGCATATTTTAGCGAGCATTCTCACAGTAAATACAGAACGATGTCACACTTTCCTGGAATGTTTTTTTCTGCTTCAAAGTTATTGACGACAGCTTGTTCAACTATTGGAAAGTGCTGCTTAAAGGGTTATCATTCTGAAAGGTTTATATGATGTCTATATGTTTAAATCAACAGCTACATTGTGACCGTGACTAAATGAAGAGCCCTACCACTGAGTCGCATGTGATCCCCGTCGAATCGTATCTGCCGCTCCTCTCCTTTGATGAAGTTTGGGTCAGTTTTGCCCATGTTGTTAAACTGGAATGTGAAAAGTCGCTTTTTGTGAAATTGTTGGCCTTTGGTGGAGTTTTCCGGGACAACTCCATTCTCCAGGTCGTTGTCGCAGCCAACCGAGTCCTCTGATTGACTGTTGTCATTCTCTGATGGAAGGTCCTGGTCTTGGCTGGACTCGTCGTCTGGCTCGTCGGTCTCCATCTCACCTGCGAATTCACAAACTACTACAGATTATCATCCCAAACAGCCCAACAGTTTTCAAGAAAACAAACAGCAGGCTTACTGGGTGACCCTTCCTCAATCACACCGTTGGTAGCGTTGCCGTTAATGGAGTGATTTTTGGTGGTGCTTGTCTCCTCTGTCTCCTCAGACTCCTCTTCCTCGATGGGTGAGCGAATGAAACGACTGCAAACAACATCAGACAAATTAATTTACCTACTTGTGTAATGACAAAATTAAGATAAGCATGAGACCAGTGTAAATGACACTGAGACAAGATTGAGACTGTAGTTGAGATAAAAGAGAGAACGTGACAGGAATAAGACCGAGATGAGACATTGTGAGTGATAAACTAAGACAGATGAAATAATACTGATACAGAAAAGATGAGACAAAAGCATACCACAGTCGTAGCAGAAGTAGATTGTAGAATTTGTCCTCGCTGAGTGTGCGTGGCACCGTAAGCAGGAAGGGTTGGCCAAACAACGGTGTGCTGGTGTGGTTGAAACCAGACTGCTTGTATTTTTCTCGCAGGTGAACTGGAATTACCACGTGATCCGTGTCCTCCTGCCTGTTCACAGCCGCCTCAAACCTGCAGCAAGAACAGTCACATCAGCTTCTGTTACGAATGATTTTACTTTGACTCAGACCCGTCAGCATTGAAGTTTGGTTGTGTGTGTTTTTAACTGTTGGTCTGTGCAGTTACACACTCACACATAGATGTCATCTCGCTCAATGATGCTGCTCAGGTTCTCATTAGTGGCAAAAATCCGATGAAATCTGTGGTTGTAAATATCCGTCACAATCATCTATACGGGCAGAAAGGAATGAGTGAAATGCAGTAAACAAATGATCCCACAGATGGCACTTCAGATGGACCGCTACCTTCTCGGCAGGAACGCCTGACAGATCAGAAAGCGCCACACACAGATCGGAAATATAACCCACTTTAGGCACCGTCACCTTATACTGAAACACACAAGAAGAGCAGTGAATCATTTGGGGAAACCAGATTTCATTTCGCCTAATATTAATCAATAATCAACAATATATTCTGCATCTAAAGTTCTTGACTCAAGCACATGTCAGCTGATTTTGAAACACCCGTCATCTCAAAATACAAGCCTAATCTAAGCCCCATCTAAAGCACCCAAAATGCAGTTCTTTCCTCTGGCGTACCTGTGTGGGTTTGGCCAGAGGGTCCAGAAACACCAGGTAGACCTCCAGCGTTCGCTCCTTCTTCATGGGCAGAGGCAGGGTCAGATAGCAGAAGGGGTCAAAAGTCACCGAGATCTTCGAACACACAGGACAGACCAAAGTGGACTTAAAAAGGCCATGAAAAATGTCTACAATGATGGAGTCGTTGCGTTTGATGTGGTTCTGCCAGGCCTCCTCCGCGACCACCTGCAGAAAAACCCTGTTTCTGTCAAATTCAGACTGAATATCGTTTAACATGCGGTTATTTTAATTTGACATGACCGTTTAGAAACACTGTATGTAATGGACCTTGTCGGGCCTGCCGTTAGCATCTTTGAGTTGGATGTAGGGCTTCTTCCTGATGCGGTTCAGATCTTCATGCAGCCCGTCCAGAAGGAAGGCCAGAAGCTCATGAGAGTCCTGTTGCTGATAACCCGAGAACTGTGGCGCAAACCGACCCACCTGAGTCTGCAGGAAAACACAATTATCTTTAGGATAGGTGAGGAAGAGCCACATTGCTGTACAGCAGTGGTGCCCAATTCTGCTCCTGGAGGGTCAGTGCAAGTATCAAACAGAACTCAGTCTCCAAAATTCATGTGTGCATCTCTCCTTATCTGAATGAAAAACATGTTTCACTTAGCTTTACACTACACAGAGCCTTCAAAGTTCCAGTTATTCTAACAAAATAATACCAGATATCAATTAGTCACACAATTAAATGTGATTAACTTTATATACATTTCTGATATAAGCTTTTTTTTTGCATTTAAAAGTGACGTGACACTTTTTTTGAAATCCACTTATAATGCCAGTATAAGTAATAATATATAATATAGTTCTGTTTAGATCTAATTTAGTATGACCATATTCCACTCTGTCTTTCTCTGAAACCCAAGTGTTTTAGGGATGTTACGTGCAGAAACAGCATGTAAAATCTGTACACGCCTCTACAGATGCAGTATGTGAAAGGTTTCCAACATTAGCGACTACACAGGATTTACAGCCTGATCTACAAGAGAAAATGGGGAACATTTGCTGAAAAAAAATCCACATTTTTCATATCAATTAAATCATTCTACATCTTGAAGGTTTACCTTGAAGGGTCTTGGCGTGACGTAACTGTATTTCCCCGACCAGAGCTGCTTGATCAGTTCGGCGTAGGCCTTGGCGATCTCGCCCTTCATGCCCAAAGGGTTGTCCTCGTTCAGCTCATCCTGGTACTTGTCTTTCAGGAAGAAGTCCGTCAGTGGAGGAATGTTACTCAGACACTGTAACACAAACATCATGCGCTGAGTACAACACAGCAGAGAAATCAAAATGAAACTTTCTTTAATAATGCTACTTTCTGTCCAGCAGATTTCACTCCATATTCAAAGAAAAGGTTTTATTTTACATAAAAAGAGAAGATCTTAAGGACCATAGAAATATTTTGCATTACAAAATATTGAAATTATGTGAAATTATAAAAGTATTTGAACATTATGGCGTTTAAAAAAAACCAACAGCTTGCGAGCACAAATGAACTTTTATCATTGAACTAATGAGGATTTGGACAGTAAGATTGTTCAACACGTGAACTTATAATACTGCTCCCTACACTCACTTTATAGTCTAGCAATTATTTACGTCATGCATATTCATGTATATATTTGTATTTTATGTATATAGCAGTATTGTCTACTGTATTCTGTTTTGTCTATACTCTGTGGAGAAGCATTCAAGGCCATTTTTCATTGCTCAAACCTATGACAATAAATCACTTTGACAAAGAAAATTATTTCCCTACAGCCACATATAATGTTCTTCTCGATTCTGAGGTACTATCAAAGGCACGTGAAGTTCAGACAGCACCCAGCTGTGTCAGATCACCTGTGTAGCAGAGTTCATGAAGCAGGTGTTGCCCAGGTTGGAGAGTCCGCAGAGACCTGCCTTCTCGCCACGGCTGCCTGGCTCACAGTATTCATAGCTGCTGTATGGAGGGTACGAGGACAGGCCATAACTGGAGTTCTTTACACTGCAAAGAGATGCAGAGGTCTGAATGCCCAAGTACAATCGGGAGCGTCCACCAACGAGTGTAGGACATGCAGTTACAGCCGCAGCAGGTGAATGCAGATGAACAGCTTAACGTAACAACCAAAAACATGCAGGAAAAGCAACAATACGCTACAGCCCTGTTCTAATAAATGCTGATCTGCCCTGCTGCCTACTGTAGCTACAGACAGCTAAAACTGAATGCGTTTTGAAATGCTCTACATTCGCTCTGTGCGTTTCAAGGGTCTAGACAACAGAAGACAACGTGAACACAGCTTCAATCTGCTTATACGAAGATGGACGGACATCTCTGAAACATTTAAAAACAGCAACATCAATCATAAATGTGAGCACTACATAAATTCAGATTCTTTAGTTTAACTTTAAATCATGCTGAACCTTTATTGTTCAGTCAGGTTTAGTTGAAGATGTTAACATTATTGTGTTAAAACCACAAATGTTAACTCAGTCAGCGATTGTTTTTAACAGAAAGCCAGGACATGCTTTTTGACATCTTTCCTACAGAAGGTTATGAATTTTTTAGTTTGTCTCCTTTTCATATTTTAGATTAGCATTTTACATGACATTTACGCAGTTGGCAGAAGCTTTTATCCATAGCAACTTACAGTGCATTCGCAGTATATAGTATTTCTATCAGTATGGGTTCCCTGATAATCGAACCCACAACCTTTGCACTGCTTTGTGACCCTCCCACCCACCCACGTGGCGCTTACTTGCGGCTGCTGAAGCTGCTGTTATGATTGTTTGTGAGAGATGAAGGGCAGATCTTTGGTAAAGCAGAGAGATTGGAAGTACCAGATGACCTTCAAAAGAAAAGAAAAGCAGGAGTTACAGGAAATTACATAACTCAAAACAACAATGGCCACCCACATGAAGGTTAAGACGAACAAGGAAGCAAAGAGACTGTCAAAGCTATAAGCCCTCTACTTATTCTGGTATATGCTTCTAAAGCAATAACATAACTCAAACTTCAAAACAATATGCTAATCGCTTACTTAAGTGCGGAGGAACCACGGGGCCACGTCCCATCTTCGTTCTTCTGCTCGATAACCAGAACCTGCAGACAGACAGAAAAACAAATCTAATATAAAAAAAAACAAAAACAATCCAAGCACGTTAAACTTGTCAGGCACACATCATATTTCACCCTTTAAACCAAGAGACAAACATTCAAATGTTAAGGTTATTTGGCATAAATTTCAGTTAAATTTTTTTAATTTCAGTTTCAAAATTTCATTGAAATTTGTTGAAACAGAAATAATATGAGCAGAATATTCTAATTAAAAAGAAAAAGTAAATAGAAGAGTAAATAGCTTCAGAGAACAGCTGGATTAACAGTGACGTATAAGGCTATAATAAAATATTCATATAACGTCTTCTGGTTGGGATACCCATCCACAGCCCACCTAAACCTGCTTCAGCCTCCTAACCGGACCTCCCCCGCACTCGCGCTCACCGGACCTCCCCCGCACTCGCGCTCACCGGACCTCCCCCGCACTCGCGCTCACCGGACCTCCCCCGCACTCGCGCT
>JAZGTK010021372.1:0-10646 GCA_036877625.1 Ambastaia sidthimunki
TGTATATATATCAGTAATTGTTGATTCATCTTGTGCTAACACAGGTCACAGGTTAATTGTAGTTGTTTTACAACATTGTACACTACATCCCCCAGCTTAGTCTAAGTGGATATTAGTAATATTCACAAAATTTTTGCTGCATTGTATAAGAAAAAACTCAATTTTTTTAGTTTAATAATGTTATTTTCTCCCTGAGGGCCAGCTATTATGTTAGTCAAGGCTTCTTGCACCAAAAACAGTCAATTTAATGTTTCATAACATTCTCTCTCTGACCCTTAGAATAAAACAGGTTGTTTATTCTTCAAGAGTTTTATGTAGACATTCTCTTCACAAGTGAAATGCAGAGCAATACTTGTGTATTAGGGGTGTTGGTTTGCTTTATGGTCCAATATAGCTTTTAACTGCTCCATTCTTTAATACCAGCCACTCTGCAAAGACTGCATTACATTACGTTAATGGGTGATATATCACAAATTCATGATATTTAGCATGATAGCGGTATATACAATTACTCAGAATTGGGAAGAATTGTGATCTTGTGTTTGTTTGATGTTATTGTATTTGTTTGGCTGTTAAGTTTACTAAAGTGTCATTAGACTAACCCCCCATATTCACCACTACCAAGTAAACCACTACCTTAATAGGTAAGTTTAATGCATTTTGGATAATTAGTTTAAATGAATACATTAGAGTTTAAATAAACAGTAAGTTTTTAAAGCAAATGATAAAGTGGGAGGCATCACACTGTATTATATACTTTTCAAAAAGAAAAATGTATTTATTTATTTTTTGTGCTGTTAAAATCTTTTGACAGCTTTCCATAATTCCAACACTGAAAGAATGGCTCACAGTGTTTAAGTCACATGTTGACTGTTGTTGCTCATCTAACAGATGGAGAACAGTGTGACTGAGCGACACATGTTTAGGCTGTAATCCCTCTGTTTTTGATTAGGTTGAGGTCTCTATGAGGAGAGAGGAGGCAGTGGAAAGCCTGGACATTCAATTAGAGCTATCAGGGATTGGACTGTTACCCTGCAAAAACCCTGATTAAAAAAGCTCTGCTAATCTATCAGAGTGCTGCTACTCAGCTCTCAAGAAATAATGGACGCCACTTGTCAATACAGAAGTCAGAATATATTGGATTTACTAAGTCCTTGCCCATCAGTTAAAGCTGAAATGACGTTTCAATAGTGTTATGAATCCAGCTAAGAGTGTTTCTACCACATTGAATTGAAGGTATTTTTATCATTGTAAGAGGAGTTTTAAACATGCATCTGAAGGTTAGATTTAGACATATTGGGAAGTACACTGGCATAATGTTTAGGTTGTATGATGTGCTTTGAGCAAAATACTGTGTTAAGTGGTATAAAAGCAGCAACAAGCATTTAGAAATGACATTGTAGTTGACTCAGCTTTTATTGAATTGCTTTCTGCTGTGGATCACTTTGCTCGTTGAATTTCATGGAGGCTTATGGAGAGCTTGTCATAATTAATGTTAAATGCTTGAGTGGAGTTCTTAATGGCCTTTTTGGGTCACTGTTGAAATGATTTTTTTCCTCATTAATCTCAGACTCTGTTATCTGTTTTTCCTTCACTTGTTTGAAGAAGTGTTTTTGTGCATTTTTTTCCTTTTTTTGCCCACTTTGCAATAGCAACAGCTGTCTTTGAATACATACAACATAACCTTGTGACGCAACTGACATGTTGAAATCGATATAGTTTTTACAGTCATGCACTGTCCATCATATTATGAACTTGTAACATTAGCAATGCACTTGGTTTAGAAATGTCAGGTTGCTAGATGGAATTTTATGCGCTTTTATGGATTCTAGTTAACATGCTAAAATTCCCAGTTGGTATGCTGTGTTTCACATGAATTTATTATTAGCAATGGAAATGAGCAATTTCCACAGAATATCAAATCACAATAAGCTCTTTGGCAGTATGGAAATATTTATTCCCTGGAGAAGTTTCGTTGGAAGTGGCCCTATGAGGCTCAAAGTCATGCCAGAGATTATAGAATTCATTTCTATGAAATCAATGATTTTAGCTTTTATGCACGTGTGTGTCGTGCAAGATTTAAGACCTGAGGCTTGTAAATCTAAATATTTCACTATTTCCTAATTTATTTTTGCCTCCTTTAATAACCTCAGATTACGTTAGGGCTGATAATAGCTCATCTCATTAAAATTTGACACTTAATCAAGCAATGTTTGCAATCGCTCATTTGCGTGTCTCGGTTGAATAAGAAGTAGGGTTGCATATTCATCAGTCAGGATGCCTTAATAGGGATGTACGTTTTCAGGAAATAAGATATAAAGCTCAAGTGCTTCATTTTATGAATTTCTATAAAGCTGCAATCCGTAACTTCTGCTTTTCTCTATTTCCACTCCTGTTTGAAACATAAAAATCCAGATTGCGTAATGTGGTTTGCTTGTTAAAGTCAAATGTAGGCAAACTGAAATCAGACCCGACCAAATTCTTATTATAATCTTACCATTGTGAACCAGGTTAAAGTCAGGAGAGCGTTTTAAACATCTGACAAACTTTGTCAATAAATGCTTTGTTAATTTTTAACCAGAAAAGTTACATTGTAGCTTTAAAGTGATGTCATTGTTTCCTCCCTGATATTCTTGGCCTTTCCTCGGCTTTGACACCTGGGTCTAGAGTGACGCTCATTAGTCAGCCCTACAATGAAAGAACTTTCTCTTTTAGTTTCACTTGAACTTGGTTAATTCACCCAGACTTTGTATGTAGATTGCTGTGGTCACCTTTGGACCACTTTGGGTGACTTTGCCATGTGTGAATAGGACGTGCATTCTCATTTTCAGATTCAGCAAGTACATTAGTCATGGCGCTCCTAAAGTCACTGACTAATAATCTGCAGGTCAGCCACTAAATTATAAAATTGAATTGCTAATGCAGGTGAGTATGGCCTCAGAAATTCAATAATTCATCTGATATAGGGTAAGATAGGGTTTTATGTAACTGAGGACTGCTCAAGGGTCCATCAAATACATCTGTAATATAATAATACTTGCATTCAGGGATCTTACACCCTGTTTTCTAGGTTTTTTTTATGCTTTCTGCAGCACACACACGGATTTGAGACGTTATCTTTCCATACTTTCTGTTTCTCAGTCCTCTACAGAGTTTACCTCATTCCTGGTCAAAGCCCACTTGAAATTCTCACAATGGAATCGTTTTGAAACGATTGTTGATCTCAACAGATTCTAAGTCTCACAGATCTCAACTTGATACATCACAGCCATCAGCAAAACATTGGTTTTCTGTTGTTTTCATTTTTTACCTTCTGAAATCTTTGTTCAAAGGATACCTGAAGCAGTGCTTTGATGGGGGAGAAAATAATGCAGCTAAACTTGCGCGCAGCTGTAACGTTGCAGGTGATGGGCCGCAGCTCGTTAGCGAGACATTATCAAAGATTGCTGTTGATTACATACTGTAGGTTTGATGAGTGGAGTATTAAGACATAAGAGTGAACCACAAAAGCGTGTCAGAAATAATTCCACCTGAAACGTATATTTATAACCGCAGGTACTGCACGACATCTGATTGCTAGCTCATCAACTTCTTTAATGTTGTTACAGTTTCCCCGATATGACATGAAGAGAGCATATGTTTGTATCAGGATTTAGTGGCGTGACTTATAGTGTGTTTACTCCATACAAAGTTATTGCAAATAAGCTTGGAAAGTGCAAGCTCAGCCCGCGCTTCTATTAGGATTGATAAAGATGTCACTCAGAAGAGGTTTCCGGGCACTTGGCTCTGTAGAATAACTGGGGATCAGTTCTCAACAGTGAGTATATGGCATTCCACAAAAGACAAGCCCCCCTTGTGACATCAGCAATATCACAGCATGCAGTGAGAAGACACATTAAATACCAATTTAAATTAGCATTTCTGGAATGAAACACACTTACATACTCCATCCTTCTCCCCCAGATGCTGAGATTTTATTGTCCCCTGTTTTTTTGTAAGTGAATTTTGTAAAAAGCTGCATAATGCACATATTTGTGAGCACAGGTGTTATGAAGTTTGTTTCTTTGAGTCGTTTGCTCTTTAGTATGCAAGAGTTGTTTGTGTGGTTTCATCTTTTTTAAATTAAATTTTATGGTTTTTTTTTTTCCCCTCTAGTACTTTGTGGAAAGTATTTTTTCAGTAGATCTGTGCGTTTAAATTAAAATTCCAATCATGGAAGAGTCTCTACAGTAAACTGACCTCATTGTTTATGTTTGGCCTTAGCTCAGAGACTGATGCATAAATATTACAGTGATGCCAATCTGTACAGATTGATTTTTTTTTTGGTAGTGGGGCCCTGAGGAGAGGAAAGTTATATATTTGAATGGGCATTTGGGAAGGCCACATTTAAATGCATGACTTTGACTATTTTATGGGAAATGAAATGGATTTCCACATAAAATTTGGTAATATTTGAAGTTCTGCTTAAATGCCTTGCGCAAATAAATCGAAAGCTACAAGATTTCCTCCTTCACGCAGTCTATGTGGCTTTTTATGTAACGCTGCGTTAAACAATTTGTGTGTGCTTCAAAAGCTGGTATTTCTGTGCATATTTCCAAATGATTCTTCAAAGGCAAAGCATCCTCTAATAAAATGTGCATGCGCAAATCAGTGTAATTTGATCAGGAAATGCAATGTTGTTTGGGTGGCAAAGAGATTCAGAGAGGAGGGAAGTTTCGGCAGAAATAGGTTTGCACGGCTGTTGCGCGAGTGCTTTGACATGCATGCGACAAAGCCCCTTTGCAAGCATGACTCCTCAGACAAGTCACGGAAAACAGCGCAATGTTTTCTGGCACCTTAACGGTCACATACGAGTAAAAGGTGTGTGAGGCAGACAGGTTTTATTTGTAAACATCCTTTGCTAGTCTTGTTTTTCATGCGGATTCTCTATTTTTAACCATTTTCAAGTTGCTATAGATTCACGATATGTCCTGATAAACAACAGGCTCCTATGGATTTGAACTAGAAGCTTGTTTGTGGTTGTCCAGGAGTTGGAAGACTCATGATGGAAAAACTTGTGGCAGTGTAGCTGTGCTGCAGGATGCTGGTTTCTGTGGGAGAGCTGAGTAACAAAATACATTCCCCTGGGGTGATTTGTACTCCCCCCATCCCCTTCCAAATAAAGAACTTTACTCTGTGTTCCACAGAAAATAAAAAAAACTTCTTTCAAGGTTTTTAGTGACAACCATGTTTCTTTTTAACTAGTCGTTTATCTTTGACTTGGTAGTTTTCCAAATAATGTTGAGCAGTCAGTAGTCACTTTCCCATATTGTTGGTATAAGGAGCTATTGTACCTCAACATGGTTCTAATGGTCGTTTAAAGAACAGTTTAGTCATCATTTACTCATTCTCATGTCATTTAAGTCCTGTTATTTTCTTACACAGATGTTACACAGAATGTAAGTTCTTCTGGTCTCTGTTGACATAGGTGAGTGGATAATGATTCATCTTGCCAGGAACAAAAATATAATAGAGGTGAATGACTCATTCCAGTTCCAATATTCAATTTTTCTAAAGCTATATCAGAAAACCAGGCTTTGTGTAGGGATTAGACCAAAATAAAGTTTTTCACCAATAATCTTCGCTTCTGTAGATGACGTGTTTTTGCGTGAACTATTTTTTTGAACTAGCTGTCGTAATTTTTGTTCCGTAATCAACGTTTTCTAAAAGTAGTAAGTCAGTGTACAAACAACGGCTCCTGAGGGCCAAACATGGCAGCCGTAAATACACCAATTTGTTTCTAAACAGTAGAGGAAATACTTGTCTTGTGTCGTTAGGATTAATTAAACTGAAGTTGTGTGCTCAGAGTTTCATCCCGGGTTTGAGATTCTTGGAGGACACGGTATTCCTTGCCATAGGGGCAGAGAACCAGGCATGCTGTCAATAATCAATTAGCCTGCCAGCACCTCCACAAGAGTGCCTGAAGGAGTCGGCTCAGATTGCTCACCTTCTCTCTCATTCACGAGTCGCTAATTTCAGCCTCGCTGTTTTCTTTTATTAGATAAAGGCTATATACTGCTGTGCCTCTGTGTTTAATCTTAGAGAGAGAGAGAGGCTGATGGAAATCTCGTATTGTGGAGGTTGCCTATTCCTATATTTATTATATACAGTAGGCGAAACTGTGTGACCTAATTTATGTTGTGAAATAAGGTATAAATTATTATTATGGGACATTGAAGGTACAGTGCGTGATTCGTACGTCACTAGCATCGCCCCTTAAATTCACTGTTCACTGTTCTTTACATTTTGGAAGTATTTATGGTACCAGTGTCCTCTTTTGTAAGGTGAGTTTATTTTAGAAGTGTGGGATTGTGCCAGTGGGAATAGAAAGGTCAGGGAACAGACTTAGGAACGGAAATACACTTATCTTATTTAAAGTATTTAGTGCTTTAGCTGGTTACACGCACAGGTATATATATATAGGTGTGTATATATAGATGTATAAATGTGACATGCCTATATATGCATATACATATGTATAATAAAATTATTAGAAATTAGACAAATGACTAAAATCATTATCGTCTATTGTCTATTTCTGTTAGTGTTTTAGGTAATAATTAAAAACTGATATCGTGCAGGGCGGAATGCCATATTAACATGGCTGCATGTTTAGACATGCTGAGAACTGTTTATCTAAATAAATTTGTTTAATTATATTTAAATATACCCTTGATTAAATAGTCTGACTTAATTTAAGGGCGACTTAATTTATTGCTGTTTCATACATCAGTAAATCAAGACAGTGCCTAAATGACTAACCTCAAATTGGCTGTCTTAGCAGCGTGAAAAACAAAACGGCTCTTCAAATTTTGCATAAATTATACACAGAAAGAGAGCAACGTGACACTCGAAGCTCTTGTTATAATCACTGAGGGTGTCACTCAATACAGCTTTACCGTTTCACTGGACTCATTGTTGCCCTATTGTAAGCTTGGAAGCTCCCCACACTGCACAGTAAATCTTTTGTTTACACCGGCTCTAAAATGCACATTGGAGGCGAGTGGTGTGACATGCAGTGATTGTAAAATCATTTTAATTGCCACAGATGTTCAGGTAATGTTTCAGGCTGCTTTAAACTCTTTCAGTAAGATTGGCTGTAGCTGATAGGCATATAGACTAATTTAAACGCATTTCATTGGCCATTGCTTTCATGCGTACAGCGGATTGGTTGAAACCTTCGAGTAGTTTGACCAATGGAAGTAGAATAAAATTGCAAACCTAATTGTAGCAGCTGTAATCACAATATTGATTATTTATGTGATTAATTATGCAGCGCTAATATTAAATGGATACGCTACATATTGAATGTAATTTAAGTCCTGTCAGTTTAGTTGTTACGGTAAATAACAGGATGTTAGGAATGTTAGTGGGCTAGTATTTATTAGACTCTAGCTTACTGGCCCAAAATGCTTCACTTTTGCTATATTGACAAACTACAGCAATAACCTCAGCTCTCCTGGTGATTATCTGCCTGTATATTGCTCCCTTTTTACGCTAAGAATAAACAAAGATTTCTGGAATTTGGAAGGCTAACAACACGGGTGGACACTCATTAACATTCTCCTAGATTCATCTTGAGGGCGATATTGAAAGCAGTTTCTCCATTCTAGTGTAATAGAAAGTCGTTATCTTGCACCGCGGTTTGTTTAGCCCTCAGTTTACAAATTAGCTGCCAAATACTGCAAACTTAATATCTATCTAAATGGTCATTAGAGAAAGACTGACCATTGGGTTGTTGGTAATTCACCTTATGGATTCTGGACCTCAACTTGAATACAAATCAGAAGCCATTTTGGTACTAAGAGGGATCTTATAAAAAGGCATGTAGGCCATGTGTGTGGCAAATTCTCTGTAAGTGATGACAAGCTCCAAGTATGTCAGGGTGAAAATGGAGAAAACTGGCAGGAAATTCAATGTGTTCCATGCGTCAACACCCAGGATGCAGTTTGATGAAGAGAAGAGCTTACAGATGGAGTTCTGAGTGAGTCTGAGATGATGAGGTTGGAGTGTGATGGTTGTTCTTGGCGATAGTGCCAAAGTCCTGAGAATTATGTAGGTTTAAAATGCTTCTCCAGCTTTCTTTGAGTAAAAGAATCTACTGATCAAAGTAAGAATTTAGCGATTGCTACAATGCCTAGAGATTCGTTAGCAGTCTTTATTCTTTGCATATGAGAACTCTTTGTAGTCATAAGTAAACTCAAAATAGATACAGCAACACTTATTCTTTGAGCCTCAACAGTATGTGGGAAAAAATGCTATAAGGTTAGAGCAGAAGAGTTCAGGTTAGCAATCTTTACTAAACTTGCAATTACTTTTTCCTGTTTTCCTGCTTTGAGAAGATACAAAAGAAAACCTTTAGAATATGTACATTGGATGAGCCTATATGCACTATAAGATCTATAGGCACACTTTTATTTAGCAAAGTGCAAATGTTCTCGTATAATGTGCCAGGTCTACAAGTCTGTTATTGCTTCTATAATATCATCTAAAGGTTTGTGAGCTATTTCAGTGGAACATTTTCATTCTTACAGGCTTTTTCCATCCTTTTCATCCTAAATTATATGTTGCTGCTTTTTTATGAAAGCACCTCATTAATGATTCGCATTTCTTGTGCTACGGTTGGTTCAAAAACAATCACCGTCTAATTGCTTTGACATCTCACGCTTACTGCATGGTGTGTTGCAGGCAAATGCGTCTCTGTAATGTCATCTGTAGTGTAACGATGAAAATTAATCTAAAATGCCAAGAGCTATTCGGTCACTGGACCCTGACTTATAATCATTTAGCAATTTCGCTTTCCTTTATTTGATGAACGAGTTGCATTTAGCCATATCTTCTGTTATGCTCTGAATGCTGTAAAGAATTTGTAACGTTGTTTATTAAACCGTAGTGAAATGTTGATTTGCTCTTCGATCATCTTATTAAATGAACTGTTTAATACTGACGTGCACAATCAGCTTTTGTCTCGCTGTGTCACAACACAGAAAAATGATCATTAATTAATATAAAGGAATCTCACAGGGAGGCTAAACGTGGGCCCTGGAATTTCCACACATCTACAGGGATCCAGCGAGCAGGACAGGTGAGACATATTGCAGGATAATCACTCATTCTGACAGCCGAGGATTCGTGCTGACGTGAGAGATTAAAGGTCCGCCTGCCAGACACCCACCGCTCTACCGCGCCACCCTTCCTCCAGCTCGCCCCAAATTACTGTTGCAAATGGGCGAACTGAGTTTGACTGTGGCAGGAAGTGGCAGTTCATCCGGTTAGGAGACATGCACAGGCTGAGTTCTGCTAAAATCCAATCGGATCTTTTCTTTGAGTGCATACTTCTCATCCTCTCTCTGTATTGGTCCTAAAAAGACATTTGGCTGCTTAGATTATGTACGTGGTTCAAAAAGGAGGCAAAAACTTTGGTATTCATACACTGTGGTTGTGATTAACGCAGTACTGCGTGAACAGATATGCATTTGCATTAGTCATTTGTGTGGCAAAAAGCACATTTTCAGCCTCTGTGTGGTGATTAGTTTATTTTGAGTATACAGACACTGTAATCATTATGATTATGTCTCTGGCCTTTTATTGTATAAAGCACCACCTGCTGTAGTAATGGGTTTATATAAGAGTCTCTTTACTGACTCATAACTGACCTTTGCATGTTGACATTTCTGTGACAACGTTCGCTCTCAAACCATCCGAAAGTATAACAAATCTAATGCCCTGCTCCTTTCTGTTAGATTTATGGGAACTGTTCACTCGTCTCCAAGGTGATGCATGCACCATGAACCCACACGCAACTTGCGCGGACCCGCATGGCCTGCGTCGCAACTCTGAGCTTGCATCAGCATGCGCATTAGTCTGCCTTTCAGAGTCCACTTCAGTTGTGGTTTGATGCACAACTGTGTGTGTGTGTGTGTGTCTGTGTGAATGAGGCATTCAGACCTGGATGAAAACACACGGCTGGGAGAAGCGACTGCATTACTGTGATAACAGCTGTATAGCTGATGGCATAGCTGATCCAGAAATACAGCTGAGATTTGACAGCAGGCATGAGTGTGTGCGTGTGCTGGGAGAGACTTGAAATTTGAGCATTGAAATTCTTGCCCAAGACGCCAGTAAAGAATAACATGAGTTCATGATGGGATTAGATTAATATTCAGAAGTGGTTCTGTGAAGGGCTGGGAGATGTAGTAAATCTCTATTTTTGTATCCCTTTGAGAATAATTGAGGTATTGATGAGACAGTTTTTATGACTGTTTTTCTGTCACAGTTTTGTTGTTGTTGTTTTTCTATTGTAAGTATACAAAAGATTAACTATTATTGAAAATAATGCACTGAAAAAAATCAAATTTGTTGGGTCATGTTTTTGTGGTCTGTTGGGCTGTGCTTTGTGTTTTCTTGTCCTCAGGAGATTTTGGAATTGACTTTTCTTACTTTATTAACAGCTAAATACACTTGCAAGTACATTAAACCTAGCGCACAGCATTTTGAATTAACTTGAATTAACTGTATGCTTTGTGTGTATACTCACTACAAAATAAACCAAGACAGATGTTAATGCATCCAAGTTATTACCTGAACATTTTCAATACCCTAATACC